>PVIC010000323.1:0-134290 GCA_004025085.1 Thryonomys swinderianus | reverse complement strand
AGTGGGTCCTTAGCTCAGGGTCTCTCAAGGCGGAGGTCGTGGTGGCATCTGGGTGGTCTCCTTTCTTGAGCACAGCTCAGGAGCCCATAGGCATAGCTCACTCATGTGACACTGCAGGCTGCACATGCAGCACAGTGAGGCCAAGAGGAGATTCTGCAGTCAGCCTAGAGTTTCCTCCCCTTCTGCATCTCTAACCTCTGGACTATCTTGGAAAGATATCCCTGTGAGGTGATTCCTCCCACATTAAGGAGAAGGATTACACAGGTCATGCCCACAGAGGGCGGGAATCTTGGGGATCTCTTAGACCCTACCTTACTCCTGGCCTCACTATCCTAAAGGGTTTCATCTCCTCGAATTCCTGAAGTTCTAGCACAGTGTGTTAGCACCTACTCTCTGTGAACGCTCAGTTGTGTATTGCTTGGCACTGCAAGACTCTTCACCTTCTAGAGGCAGGAGGGTGCTGCCTCCTCTCCCTTCCTGCTTTCTTCATTGTTCAGTTTCTGTTTGCATCCTTTTCCCACCACCAGTGCAGGGAGACCTGAAGTTTAAATAGGTAACTGGCTTCTTTTTGGTTCATCTTTTGATCTTATCCTGAACTGTTCTGGGCATGTGTTCCTTATTGCCATGCTAATATTTCTCAGGGCAATGACCTTGCACTGCAGGAATGCTTCTGCCCCAGGAGAATCCCTGGAATCCCAGGCCACTGGGCATCTCTGTGGATGCAGCAGTGCAGTCCTGGTGATTGGAGATTCTGACTTTTGGAGCCTCGAGGAACTGGAAACCAACCTAATTTAGAACAGGAATATATTCTCTGCTTAAAAATATAATCTGTGTTTTTCACTTTCAGTTAATATCGAGCAGAAGCTTAAACAAAGCTGCAGTTTGCTCAGGCAGGTAAGCCACCCTTGAACCCAGTTCCTGTTTTTCCTTTAGAGACTTGCTGGGGCTCGTAGCAGCCTCCAAACATTTTATCTCTTGGGATTAACCTTCCTGGGAAGGTGTAGTGTGTTTGGAAAACAAATGAATAACAAATGGCATTTGAAGCAATCCATGTCCACCCTGCTAACCAAGCTTGACAGGTCCTAAGAGATGATAAAGCACACGTACTGCTTTCAATGCAGCAAGGACAGCCCCGAGCTGCTACTCTGTTAACACTACCTCTGGCTATTGCACAGCAAAAATCACTCAATAACTTTTGATGTTGAGTTTGGGGGAAAAAAAAGAGTCCTGTCCCTGTTTATTTTTTCCACATTTGCTGTGATGACAGATTGTTACGACAGGGCCATGAAATATAAAGGTGCATGGCCCCATTCTGGTCAAGCCCAAATCTAACCCACCCACATCGTATATACAGACTGATGTTTACAGTTGGAAGATAGCTGTGTATATCCAGAGCAGACAGATGTATTGTGTATAGAGAGAAATGTATACAATGGACGGTGTCTGAATGCATATGGGAAAAAATACATACTGGAGGGTTGTTGCTTGGAGAAACAGGAGAGTCAGAGAACCAAAGTCTCCAACCTCACAGAGCCTCATTACTGAGCTACTCTGGGAGGCAGAAAATATTTGGAGAATAGAATCCATCAAAATTCCTCCTAAACTTAACAGTCTTATTATCTCCCCAGAGTCACTTACAAGAGGAATCCAGAAAATCTAGGACAGCTGGTGACTATTATGGCTGGTTGCTGTAATGCTCAGTTGGTTCATGCCCCAGACTAAGTGCACACCCGACGTGAGATGTGCTTGTGGAGTGAGTGCCGGGCTGGGCTGGCTGGTGAGGGAGGAGAGGTGGGCCATCCTCTTCCTAGTGAAAGTTTTATTAGAATTCATAGGAAAACAGAACTGGAAGCAATCCTGGAGACTGTCTTACTAAATCTCTCATTTTGCAAATGAGAAAGCAACTGGGATTCAGAGAAACTAAAAATAGAGAGTGTAAGGTCAAAGCACCAGGTGGCAGCTAAGAATGGCCCGGGGCTCAGCTCCTCTGAAAAGAATTTAAAACTCCACTTGCTCATAGACTTTAGAGCTCTTGATGAGTGTTTATTGAGTGGCCTCTGGATGTGGAGCTCTGTACTTGGCATGCAGAAACTAAAAAGAAAAGAATAGACTCTTCTTGTTCCATGTAAAGAGAGATTTTCACAGTCTTACACAAGTTTATCTGACTCCTGGTACTGCCAGAAATCCTGCCATGGCACTGCCATGGCACTGCCTCAGACTTATGTGTCTATGAAAACGCCGTTGTATTTAGGAGAATCATCAGCATCCACTACTCCTTTAGTCTCAGGAGGAGTATTTCACCAGAACTCCTTCGGATATAAAAGAAAGAGATGAGAAAGAAGGTCTAAGTAAGAGGCAGAGTTTGGGGAGAAGCAACCAAAAAGGAACATTAGTGTTTGGACAAGGCCAGGGTTTCCCTTAGGAGCAGGAGTAGGGAGAGGTACCTGGATGTCACAGACTGCAAAAATGACCAAGTTCTCCACTCCTGGAAATTGGCCTGACTGTGTGGTTTACTTTGAAGCCAATGGAATGTGGCAGAAGTAATGCTCTGTTGGTTCTGAGCTTGAGGCTGGAGAGGTCCTGTGTTCTCCATCTCTCAGGATGCTGTAACCACTTTCAAGTAAGCAGCCCAGGCTAATGAGCTGGAGGGTGAGAGAGGCCTGGAGGAATGTGGGCGAGCCTTTCTAGTGGAAACTTCTGAGATGGTTCAGACACCAGCTGACATGACAGGCTGAGTGATGTACTGCCCCGAATTCAAATGTTGAAATCCTAAACCCCAGATCCTCATGATTTAATTAACTCTATTTGGAGATATTTTTCTTTGTTCATGGGTCTGGCGATTGAGTGCAGGGATTTGAGGATATCTCCTATCCTTTTTATTTACTTTTATTTTTGAGGGAGAGTCTTGCTGAATGGCTCACATTGGCCTGGAACTTGATTATCCACTTTAAGATTCCTGAGTAGCTGCAGTTATTAGCATGCTACTACCTGCTTAATTCCCTAAAAAGAGTAATGAAGTTAAAACGAGGTCTTTAGGTTGTGCCCTAATACAGTAGGACTGATATCCTTGCAAGAAGATAGACATAGCTGGGCGTGGTGGCTCACGCCTGTAATCCCAGCACTCGGGAGGCAGGGACAGGCGGATTGCTGAGTTTGAAGCTTGCCTGGGCTACATAGTGAGCTCAGTGCCAGCCTGAACTACAAAGTAAGACCCTGTCTCAAAAAAAAAAAAAAAAAAAAAAAAAGAAGATAGACATAATAGAAACAGAGGAAGACTCTTGTGAAGACAAAGGGAGAAGGTGGACATGTATAAACCATGTAGAAGATTTCTTAGAAGAAATCACCTTTGTTGACATTTTGATCTCTTGTTGAAACTGCCCCTTTGGAAGCAAACAAATATATCAAGGCAGCAACTGATCACAGATGCAGGTGTGTGCTTTGTCTAGACCAGCCAAATCTCACTCACATTAGACAAATTACCCAAAAGATCTGAGTCCAAACTGCCCACCCACAGAGTTGTAATATGCCAATGGTTTATTTTTTAAATCTCTGGTTCAAGATAATTTTTCAAATATCAGTAGATACTGTAAATGGATGAATGTTGACATGGTCCACAGAATCCATGACACTTATACATGGGTCTTTGTGGGGCAGGTGTGCGTAGACAAGCTTGTCACTGGAACAAGTTTACTCCATGCTGAGGTAGCACAGGCTTTTCATCCTCAGCAGCGCCAGCAGCAAGAACCCCTGAGTCATTGCCGCTGCTCTGCTGCGCTCCATCCTTTCTCACTTGTGCCTCTATCTGGTAAAAAAGGCTTCTTACCTGGGGGTCAGACAATTTGAGTTGGTTTCAGTGCAGCCATCGGGGGCAGCTATCACCTGTGTGTTCAGGGGAAGGTGGTCCAACGTGCTAGGGTACAAAGGAAAGGATGTACATTGCTGCTAAATCTTAACAGGTTGGATTTTGGGGACTGACAGTTTCTAAGTCTTGGGTGAAACTTTTCAAGCTGTCATAAAGGGCATAATAATACCTTATTCTGAGCCTGATGTCATCTACATTAAATTCACATAGGTGCAAACTGCCTATCCTCTGAACATCATATAGAGTCAACAAATGTCAGGTTTTAAAAATTATGTAACTATTGAAATGCCCATATTTATTCATTCACTAGTGTTTATTTAGTGCTAACTGGTGCTGGGCACTGTTTGGGGCACTAATAAGACAGTGGATAAGTCAGAGAGATCATAACATTTCTGCTCTCATAATAGCTGTTTTATAGGATCTCCCTCCCTTCCTTCCTCCTTCTCTCTGTCTGTGTGTCTGTCTGTCTCTGTCTCTGTCTCTGTCTTTATCCATCATCTGTTGACCAGACAAGCAGACACACAGTGTAGTGAGGCTCTTCTCCTGTCCCATTATCTGTAATCAGAGCAGATTTTCTTTTATTTGTTTTAGAAATTGGACTCTCTGTAAAGGCTGGTTTGAAAGAAGGGTTATCTAGTTGAATAAAATAAATTTGAAAAACACTCCATTGATTCATCTCCCATCAGGGAATTCCATGTTTTTCCTCATGTAAATGATTTTGCAAGTTAACTCAAGCTTACTACTTTAATTTGATTATGTTATAAAAATACATAGCATATAAAAAGAAAATTCAAAAAAATATGGCACACTTTTCCTCCTCCTTAAATAGAGTATGCTAAGCATAATGTACACTTTTCTCAGTGGTTCCAAATACTCAACCTCTTTGAAGCATGTGAGAACCACTGCTGACATTTTCTTAGGCATTTATTAGCCTGAATTCTTTGGTTTTCTTCATACTTTTTTTTTTTTTTTTTTTGAGACAGGGTCTTGCTTTGTAGTTCAGGCTGGCCCTGAGCTCACTATGTAGCCCAGGCAAGCCTCGAACTCAGCAATCCTCCTGTCTCTGCCTCCCGAGTGCTGGGATTACAGGCATGAGCCACCATGCCTGGCACTGTGGCATGTGGCATTGATTGCTGGTGGGCATGAGTCTCAACACCCAGCATTGTATGTGGTTACCTAGATCAAACTCAGGACCTTGCGCTTGCAAGGCAGGCACCGGAACCACTGAGCTAGCCCTCTGACCCTTTCTTCATACTTCTAAAGCTATTTTTTCTGTTTCCTTAACCCTATTTCTGTTCCTCTTCAACCCTCTTGCTGAATCTTTCCTTTTGTTCTATGATTCTGTTTCCACAGTCTTGAGAACCTCCCCCTCGTGGAAGGGAGATGACCCTTATTCATATCCCTAGACTCATTTCTCCATGTGTTGTGGAACATTTCAGCTTCTTTGGGTGGGCATGGCCACCCACATGTCTCTGTACACTCATAAATACAGGTTAATGTTTTTTCCTTTTTCTGGGCTGGCATCTTGTGTTGCCCAGGCTGGTCCCTAGCTTCTGGTCGGAAGTAGTCTTTCCATCTCAGCTTTCCCAGGAGCTGAGACTGTGGGCATGTGCCACCACACCAGGACCACAAGTCCATCTTTTTTTTTTGAGACAGGGTCTCGCTTTGTAGTTCAGGCTGGCTCTGAGCTCACTATGTAGCCCAGGCAAGCCTCAAACTCAGCAATCCTCCTGTGTGCTGGGATTACAGGCGTGACCCACCACGCCTGGCTACAAGTCCATCTTTGATTCATGTTTCTTCAGAGTGACTTCTACCCTTGCCTCCCTGAGTTGGGGGACAGCACTAGCTCTCTGGCAGCTGCCCAGTTTGGAACCTCAAGGCCCTCACTGCCTCTGACCTCATGCCTACGATAGTAGTTTCCGAGGTCTGTTGATTGAATTCCACAAATTACAGCTTCCTTTTATTATTCTGGCTTGAGACCTCATTTCCCTCTCACTTGGATATTGGAATTGTCTCCTAACTAGCCCCTTTACTTTTGTCATTTGGCCTTTAACACTCTTTTATTGATTGCTTTTAAAGTCTTCTCCTACAGGGCAGCTTTGACTCTGTCAGCTGTGTGTTCAAGACTTGTGCCCTAAAATAGTAGCTTTATTCATAATGGTCCTCAAATAGAAATAACTTATTTATCCATCAAGTGGGAAATGGGCAGTACAGTTGCAAGATTTTTAAACAATGGAACTCTATCCAACATCTAATGGGAATGAACTACTCATGTATATAATAACATGGGTAATTCTTAAATATATGCTGAGTGGAAAAGAATACAAAAGGGATACCAGTATGATTCCATTTATATGAAATTCAAGAACAGGCAAAATTAATACTGAGAAAAATAAATTGGTGGTTACCTGGGTCTGGGACCATCTATAGGAACATGAGGGAACTTTTTGTGTAGAGGGGATTATCCTATATCTTTACTTAGAACATAGTTTCAGTAAATATGAGATGGACATTTGTCAAAGCACAGTGAACTATGCACCT
The DNA here is from genome assembly GCA_004025085.1 of Thryonomys swinderianus. Lineage (NCBI taxonomy): Eukaryota > Metazoa > Chordata > Mammalia > Rodentia > Thryonomyidae > Thryonomys > Thryonomys swinderianus. The sequence continues at coordinate 127,887 of PVIC010000323.1, read as the reverse complement.
AAACTGGGCACATTTTATCATGTATAAATTACATCTCAGTGAAACTGCTAACTAGCTTAAAACATAGTAATTCTGATTTCTAGCACTTACCTTTATGTGTTTTTCTATTTCTAGCACTTACCCTTCTCATTCACACATTATTTATATTAGATGAATGAAAATTTATCATATGTAATTTCATATCCTAGATGAAGTAAGTAGCTATAAGCACAGAGTCTTAAGCCGAATGGCTGGATTGAAGGCTCTGCCCCTTAATGACATTGGGGACCTTATTTATCTCCCCAGTACTTCGGTTTTCTCAGCTGTTAGATCTGGGCCTCACAGTAGTCTCGTCTCATGAGATTATAGTGTTACTGTGTATGAAGTCAGTGTGTGGGGTACAGAAGATGCCGTCAACAGTTTTTCTTTCCTGGCACTCTGGACAGGCCAACTGTGAGCCCTGCCTCGGAGCTGCACCCCAGCCATGCTTGCTGTCTAGGCAGCCCTGTTCAGGTCTCTGGCAGAGCTTTGCAGTTTTATAGCACATGTGCCTCTACCCCAAGGAGCCTGCTGTGGCTATTTTGTGTCTTCTTGGTCTGATTTTCTGCACTGGGGGTTCTATCCTCTCTATTTTCTTTGTCTTCCTTTTTATATCAGATTTTTCACCTTGTGCCTATGCCTGACTGACAGAATCTCACTCCCTTTCTTCGTCGCCAGTGACTTTCCTTCTTAACAACTTATGATGACCAGAAAATTATGTAGTTCACTGTGTCTACCTCTTATCCAAAACAAAGATAAATAGGCTCTGGGAGTGGAGCTGGGAGCTCTTTTTATAAATGAAATTTTATAAGGAGAATTTCTGTAAATTAAAAAAAAAACCATGGAGTTGACATGTAACGTAGAGTCAAGTGAACAAACCACAGAGGCCATTTCAATGAATTTTTACAAGATAAATACCCCTGCAGCCACCTCTTCAGTGAAGACAGATAATTGCCAGCAGCCCAGAATTCCCACTTGGTAGGGCTGGGATTTTTAGACACTTATGTGGCAGAGTTCTTTGTTTAGCTTGTGTTCCGGATGGTTGTGTTTCTGCATAAGTGAGTCAACATTCTTCGCTAATTTTAATAATATGATCTTCTACAGTGCACCTCCTGGAACACATAGAGGAGAGCACCTTAGAGGTTGCCCATGGCTGGGAACTACGCTTTCCAGTAGCGGGAGTCTGTGGCCAGGGTGGGAGGGTTACAGCTCAGTGTTCCCAGGACTTGCTTATTTCTGCAGAATCAGCTCACTCAGGCTGGCACTGCCCTGAGCTCCAGACCACACTGCATCTGCTTACAGATTTCTGCCTTCCCAAATATGCCTAGGACCACCCCCAGGGAAGCTTGTCTTTGGGGGTAGATGTCACAGGGCCTGCTCTGACCCCATGACAGTATTTCGTTCATGCTTGCTGCTTTCCTTTGACCTCCTGAAAATATCCTTCTTTATCATTCAAAATGAATTGAAGCTGAGTGGAGGGCAGGGCCCGGGTGTGTCTGGCCAGCTCCCAGCAAGCAAGCACTGTGTGGGCTGAGCAGGAGCCTCTGGAGAGGCAAGCCTGGTTGTGGCCTAGGGAGAACAGCCATGGCCCGATCTCAGCCTCAGCTGGGTGTGGTCTTAGCTCCATGTGAGGTGCAGGGTGTGGGTCACATGACTTGCCCAGCTGCTCTGACAGATGGAGAGGAGGAGCCCAGGTTCCCCACTCTGCCCTTTGTAGCTCATTTTCCTCACTTTATTCATCTGCTGATTAGGTGACATGACAAGTCGTTGGCAGATTTAAGTGTGTCTTAAGTAAACTTGCTATGAAATGTAACTGTGAAGTTCTCATAGAAAAACTTTCATCATGAATTCAGGCTCAGCAGTCCCAACACTGGCACTGGAAGATGTCCATGCAGAGAGGCCCCAACAATGCAGCGCAGGGGGCTGCTCAGGGCTCTGTAGCTTTCCATGTCCCAGAACAGTGACCCAAACAGGTGGCTCACCTGCTCCTCTTCTGTCCAAACTAGGCACAGACACCTTCCTAGGTGCCCCTGTGTTACCCTGGCAGCGTGGGTCTTAGAAAAGACTTTGTAGATCCTAGGAGGAAGCAGGTATTTAAAAAGCCTACACAGTAAATATCCTGGCTCATTTTCTGTTCATGGTGCTACCACTTCCTGCCTGTTCCAAAGATTGAGGTTTCCACCCTTTATTACCAAAGTCTTGCAAACGCAAATGACCCTTTGCCTGAGATTCTCACTTTGCACATCTCAATCTGCGTCTGTGTGGGGCTCACTAATGAATGAAAATGAAATGTTTGCCCTCTATTAACCTCTCATATGTGCTAAACACTCTTTGAATGCATTATTTGACATCCTCGTCCCAATAATACTGTGTGATGGGTATTATCAACCCCATTTTACAGATAAAAACTAGAGCTCAAATGGATGAAATATCTAGGTTGGGGCACACCAATGAGAAATGGGTGGCGTCAAGATCTGAGCTCGACCTCGTGCCGTGCCGCCCAGTGTTCACAGCTCTAGTGCTGAGCCTCCTCCAGACTCGAAGCTGAGAAACGGGCACCTGTCACGGTGCAAGACTCTCCCCCAGCTCTTGCATGACATTCTTGCCTCACCATAGTCCTGTGATGAGTATCATCGTGAGTGATGACGAAGGAAGGACACAGATTAAACAGGGGGGGCAGTCCTTCACAGGGTGATCTCACGTCTTACAACAGGGTTTACGGGAAGATTCATTTACAGACCAAACACAGCAGTGCATTTAATCATTGGCTTATTTGCATATAATCACTCAGGAATGCATCTACTCTGCTTGAATAATCACTATTATAGTAAGAACAGGTACCATTCACTGAATACCTACCGTGAACTTCACACTTTATGTACATAGTTTATCTTTCAGGCTTTGGCAGGGGGTCTCTCACCTTGCCCATGCTGGGATGAAGGAGTCCAGGCCATTTCTTGCCCCTTCAGAAATCAGGCCCAGTGAGAATGTGCACTTCTGTGGTTGGCTTTACTATAAAAATGTTTAGATTCCACTATACCTGCTTTAAAGCTGAGAAGTGGGCTGCCTTAGATGTCTCTCAGATTTTAGAAATTTTCAGATAATCAGAGGTATATTAGCTCAGATTCCTCTACCAGCCTAAAAGACTTCTATGAAAAACATTTTAAATAGTATCAGCATTTATTTAGCATTATTTCAATTATGCATTTGCCTGCTAAGTGCCTTGAAAGTGTAATTGTATTATCCTCACAATAATAATAATAATAAAAATAAATTATTATTCCTGTTTTGCAATAAAAGACCAGACCAAGGTCCACGTCCGGCTCAGTCACTGGACCATGATTAGGAGACCATTTACCCCAGCTCTATGCTGTCTCAACTTTTGAACCTGTGATTATTTTTATTACAACACAGACAAAGGCTGGCAAAGTTTTTCTGAGACCAGAGGATAAATGTTTTATGCTTGGCTCTTGCATATTTTGCTTTTCAGAAGGAGGAAAAGAGTATTTTCTTCCCATTTTTGCATTTCACTATCTTGTAAAAATGTAAGAATTGTCTTGGTTCATGATCTGTTGAAAATGGCAGGCACAGACGGCGGTGGCTCCCTGAACTCACCAAATCAGGCAGCTTGTGTTAGCACAGGACATCAGAGAGGAATAGGTAGTCCCAGCGATGTGCCTATCATGTCACAACGGTGTGATCGGAGCACATGGGCAGTCCCAGCCTTGGGTGCCTGCTGGCCATGTCTGAGGCTTTGAATCTGTTCTGTGAGTGATGTGGTGGGTGCTCCCGACAGCACCCTCGGCCCGCCCACTGGCCTTACTAGTTCACACGAGGCTCCCGCAAACAGTCATAAAGTATGGAAGGGGCTTAAAAATCTTTGTCTGGTCTCCATTTTAATCAGCCAATAAATTTAAAGTTTATTCAATATCGCTTCCCAAATCTTTAGTGTCGCACCTGGGACTTTGGACCTCAGTTGCTTTATCTGCAAAGTAGGGACAATGAGGAAAAAAATTAAACTTCAGTGGACTGCAGTGAGAACAGCACCATGGCTACATGGGTGAGGCCTCAATAGGCCAGCGTGGGATAGGACGTGAAGGAAAAGCTCCCGGGGAAACTGTAAATTCACAAAGACAAGGAAATCTAGGATTTCTTTATTATTATTATTATTATTATTATTTTAAAAACTAACATCACTTGTGAACTAAAATTTGCCCTATACAATTTACAAAGTGTATGATTCAGGAGATTTTGGCAGAGTTGACAGTTATATAGACCTGACCACGGTCACATTTAGATCATTTTTGTTGTCTCTAAACCAACGCTACCCACTGGGTGACCCTCCCCAAAATCCAGGCAGCCACAGAGGTTCTGAAGCCCAGTCCTTCATCACCTTTTCCAGGAGAGAGACAGCCCTGAGCACTGAAAAGCCCAACAGATTCTGTGACAGAGGAAACCGCAGGGAAGACGCATGACTGCTGGCCTTTATATTTCAGGGACTCTTACTCTCTCCTGGAAGCCAACCTTGAGCTCAGGTTCAAATGACCTGCTTTAAACAGTTGAGAAAAAATAAATGCTCAAGTGTGTGGTTTGAACAATCTGTGCTCTCCCAGGCCTGCTGTTGTCGCCCACCTGCTTGTGGGTCTCTGCCATCTCTGGTCACCACCATCTCTGGTCACCACTAGGGAAGATCCTTCTTCCATGGGCCTGTAGTCTGTACCGTCTGAGAGCGCGGGAGCTCAGCTCACCGCCCAGAGGCTGGCTCTCTGCCGTCCTCCTGCTCCTCCTGCGTGTGTTTTCCAGCCAGCGTGTCCAGTGGGAGGTCAGGGTTCTCCAGCTCTGCCATTTCCCCAGGTCTCTTACCGCCAGTGTGGGGCGGGCCCTGGGAGGAGGGAGTGCAAGCTGTGTCCTCAGGTTCTTGTTCAATGGAGCCTATGTTCAAAATAAACTTTATTCTCCCCTCAAAGTGTGGCCTTTGCAATGTTACCGATCTCTGGTGAAGGCTGAGGCTGGCTGCACTGAGATGTGAGTGCAGGGGTGCCATGGGTACCTGGGGTGTGCTGCCCATGTGGGGCATCTGTGGTGGAGGTGGCTGCTGAGCTGGAAGCCCTGCTGGATTTAATACTTGCTCCTCAGCACTCGCCTCTGTGTGCAATGTGACCTCACTGTAAATGGGGTCTTCACATGGCAGATTCCTTACCATGTCAGGATGGGATCCCATGGAATTTCAGGTGGTCACAGGGTCCAGGGGCTGGTGCCTTGCTGGAGAAGGGAATGCACAGAGAAACAGTGGCAGAGTAATATGTGGAGACAGGCTTATGTCGAGACTGTGAAGCCCTTTGGCTCTGGGGAAATGGGCTGCAAGGAGCTGAATTCAGGTAGTGTGGAAACCTGACAGTGAGACTCGACAGACACTGAGATGCTGCCCATCCCAAGCTGGTCAATGAGAAGGCTGTGCCGGGGCTCAGGGGTTCCTGGGAGCAAAGTCTCCTGGACATTCGATTGTCATACTCTGTTAGGTGCTGGCTCCCACAGAGCTACAGAAAGGTTTCAATAACAGAGGTGCCAGTGCACAGGAAGTGTTCCTCCCAAGCGAGCAGGTTGCTGGCGGAGAGGAAGCATGATTTTCCTTCGCAGTATGCCATGTGGGTAGCATCTATCATCCTCTGTTGGGCACATCTTCAGATACAGGGCAAGTCTTTAGGGGTGGAGTGGAGTCAGTTCCACTCAGGAATTCCATCCTATTCTTATTCTCATGCTGGAGATGGGGCCTCAGGGCCAGTGAGCTGTGTGACTGCTGGAGAAAGGGTATACTAGGGAAAGCGGGTTGTGAGGACAAAGTCCTGATCCTCTGGCATCCTGGGGAACAGAGGCGGCAGCGGCTGGGGAGGTGGTAAGACTACAACACTGGGCACGCGGGGTGCAGACAACATCAAGCCTTTGCCAGAGCAGCGGGAGCTCTAAGCAGACAAGTGACCTGAACTGACTTCCGTCCTAGAGCTACTGTGAGTCGTGTTGTCACCCGGTTGAGCTGAGGTGGCCCCATTGCCTCTTGGGAGCATGTTCCTTTGTGCAGAAGACCACAGAGGTTGCAGAGGTGGAACTGGGTTGCTGGCCAGATAAATACTCTTCATTTCTACAGACAGCCTCGGCAAAACTAGTCTGCAGGTCATGTTTGTCCTTGCCTGCTTTGTAAATAAAGTTTTATTGGAGCAGAGCCAGGCTTGTTTACTTTTGTCTTGCCAATGGCTGCTTTTGTGCTATGTTATTTAGAGCTCAGTAGCTTTAACAGATATTATAGGGTAAATAGAGCCTAAAATATTCACTAACTGGACTTTTTAAAATGAAATGCTTGCAGTCCTCTGTTATAGGAAATATATACTAGAAAGACAACTAAGAAAACCAAAATCGTATGAGGTGTGGGAGTACACTCAATTCAAAGTTAAAGCTGTCAAGTTTATTTACACTAGAAGTATACCATAGAGTGAAATAGGAAAGAGTATTTCAGTTGAAACAGAACTTCCTGGAAGTCTGGAGGTTTGGGACATCAGAAATGAACTTGACAGGACTGTTAATGTAGGCATCAACATTTGGTGAGGCCTTATCGACTGGATGTCTGTTTTCCCCAGAAGGAAAGCTATCAGATCACAAATTAAACTGAAGAATCCCATTGGGGTTAATGTGGATGAACCCACAATTGACCTGATTTGCTAATTGCCTGCCTTCATCTGAAGCATATTGCTTTGGCAGATGCTGATTTAGTCTAAGAGATCATCAGCCCCTTTCCATTATCAGCACCTGTATATAAATGTCAGATAATAGTTGATAATAACTTTGGCACTCTTAGAAGTGTATTTAATTTTGCAAAAATAAGTTCTGTCCCATATTTCATTCTGCTTCTCATCGCAGCTTAGTGGGAGTCAGCATCCGTGGGAAGAGACTTGTGGCCAGTGCAGGATGACCGGACACTAGGTAGACAGTGCTCACTCCTTTCTTACCTGAGCTCCCTGTGGAGCAGCTGCCTGGCCTCCTAAGTGTCTAGCTTCATAGTTTTAATTGGTTCCACTCAGTGGTTGCATAGTCACCAAGACATTTTCCAAATTGCTTATAATTAATGCTCTGTCATTACAAATGAGTTTTCTCAGGCCAACTCCAATTCCTCTTACAGGGCTCATAAGCTACCCAGTCAGAGTGGGATCACGGATGCCATAGTCACTTGAAAGGGGGAAACTGTCACCTATAGTTGAGCCTGAGGCTGTGGACAGAATTGTGTTGGGAAGTGGTTTGGCATAAGTGGTAGTTACTGAAGATTCCTTGTGCTCCTGTGTGCATACTACAGTCCCCATGGGCTCTGCAAGGGGAACACTGTCACCCAGCCACTCAAGAGCATAAAGAGTGCTTGATGCTCATGCTCAGGTCTGAGCACTATGGATGTCAAGGCTACAGTGCCTCCCTGGCTGAGACTGTTTATCGTGATGTATCAACTTGAACATATCAAGAAAGAACCAGTGGGTCAGTAAAGTATGTTTCTAGGTGAGTCTGTGAGTGACCGAAATATAGGTCAATAGACTGAAGAGATTCACTATGGTTATGGGTGGTATCAACCAATAGGCTATAAAAACGGGAAAGAAGAAAGCACATGGCTGCCGAGGAGAGCTCCATCTTCCAGGGCAGGTGCACAGGCCTGCCATCATTCTGGACACTGGGCTCCAGGTCTCCAGCTTCTTCAGCTCCAATGCAGACTCACACTGGCCACACAGCAGCCTTCAGCCTGGCACTGTTTACTCATGAGTGTGAGCCCCTCGTACTGTGGCTTCCATTGTCTTCAGCAGCTACTGGATTGAGTGCCTCTCTGGGAACACTCCTGCCTCTGATTCTACAAACCTAACTAAGAAATCCTCCTCAGTATTTGTGCCACATTCCCTATTGCTTCTGTCCTCTCCAGAACCCTAACTAATGCACTGGCCGTGACTTAACTAACTTCACAAACAAGCATAGCGATCATGTTTAGGAGCCCCTGCCTAGAGCTGGACTGGATGAGAAACTGTGTTTTCCCCCATAACAGCTTTGTGTCTTTTCTGGCTTTTGGACTTTGTCTCCCCATAGATCTCTCTCCTGTATTTTCAGAGTAGAAGTGAAATCATCAGCTCGGGTTCCCAGGCCTCGGGCCTTGGACTGCAGGTGCCTGTGGGTTTCCTGGCTCTAGCTTACTGACTGCCAAGCTCAAAACTTCTGGACATCTGTAATTTGGTGAGCCAATTCCCTGTGATAAATATGTGTATGATACACTATCAACTGCATTTCTCTGGGGAGCCCTGACTAATGCATAAGCCCAGTTGACATCCAGGAAGAAGCCATTAGTCTTTGCTTCTCAGATGCCGGAACACAGTGTGCCATCAGCTCTGGGCCTCTGGGGTGCATGTTGGCCGTCGCTGGTGCAGCCAGGCAGCCTGAGAGCTCCTGCTGCAGGGAGAGAGTGGGCTAAGGGCACAGGTAGTTCCCACTCCGGGGCCTCAGGCCGCTTTGGGCCTTGGACTCTCCACCTCCTTTCAGATTTCTTGCAGGGACAACTGTGCCGAGGCTTCTAGTCCCAGGGTGGGTCACCTGGAAATGAGGTCGCAGGGAAATGAATCAGACACATGCCCTCAGCCCAGGGCCACTGAAGAGAAGAAGAGTTGCTATCCTTTGTTTGTTTTCTGTCCTTTTCTGTCTTAGCAAAAGGTTTTGCCAATACCTAGAAAATTTTCCTTAAAGATTTTCATTTTGTACCAAGTTAGAGGGAAGGGAAACCTCCAGCACAGGGGCATCTGGGTTACCCACACAGCGCTGGCACTGCCTGGAGAGCTGCGCTGGGTGTGTCTGTCCCCAACCCTTGTGTGTGCACACAAGGAGGTAGGACAGCACAGGGAAGGGCACTTTCCTAAGTTGTCAAAGATGTCTTTCCATGGAGCCCAGAGATAGAAGCCTTTGTATTTACAAACTCTCGTATCTTAGCTTCAGCGCTGTTCTGTATCTACTTTACCTCTATTGTCTGCCTGGAACCCATGAAGCGATCAGCAGTCAGGATGATCCCCTTGTGCAGAACCTGCAGGACATCAGGATGAGGTGGAAAGAGATTTGCTGTCAGTCATATAGCAGGAGGGGACTAGAGACTTGGCCCCACCCTTCTCCCCTCGTTCCCTTCCTTTAATCTCTCCATTTTTTTCTTCTCTTCATCAGACACTTGCAGGGAACCCAGACATAATTTTTAAGCGCTGATGATGGCAGCATGAGGAGGACAGGGCTCCTCCCTTGGAGTCTTTCTCTGTGGAACAGGAAGCACAGCCACGGTAGCTCCTGAATAAGATGCAGTACTGGGGAGCAGCAGGAAAAGTTTGGACCAGACACTGGGTTGCCTCAAGTAGGGAGAGTTAAATTTCTAGAGTATCGATAGATTTTGCCCTGGAAGCCACTTTTAGGTCAGCTACATTGGAAGGAAGTGTAGGAGTTTTATACATGAAAGAGAAGAGGGCCATTTCGGGTCAAGAAAGCAGCTTGTGCAAATGTATGTCCTTGCCCAAGGGCACCTGGGTAGAAGAGGTACCAGCTCTCAAGTTTGTGGAGAAGGGCTCGCTAATTTGAGTACAGATGCTGACTTCCAACCGGAAGTTCACCCCCTGCAATCACAGCTACAGCAGGGAACAGAGTTCAGGGTGTAAACACCGCCTGTTGCCAGCCTTTGATGGCTGCTTCTCTTTCTTCAATAGAGAGCATGTCAATCTAATGACTGTCATATTATCGCCCATTAACTTCATTATCGGACACTAACTGTTTCTAGTAATAATTCATTCACTGGTAATGACTTGATGTCCAATTCCTGCATAATTACTGTCACAAATGCAATCAGATGGGTGTGCGGGTTGCTTTCTCCATCTGGGATTGGGCAGATCAGCCGTGGGCTCAGAGCTGGTAGGTTTTTACTGGATGCGACAGAGGCCATCACCATCTGAGTGACAGGGATGGTGATTTCTCCTGGGGTCTCTGAAAACCAGCAATAGATTCTTCCCTGCCTGGCTGTGTAGACATGTGTGGGTGTGCGCGTGCGTGTGTGCCTGTGCCTATTAACTGATGTGCACACTTTGCTCAGAGGAAACGACAGTCCCTTTTCTCACTCACAGGACAGTAATTGATATCTGGCCAGAAGCTTTTGGTGGATTAAGTTTTATAACCCATGATATATGGAAGCCTTGGCTCCCCAATCATTCCAACTCCACTGTAATTATCCACATTTATTTGTGAGCAGAGATATGCCACTTACTTGGAAGACCAAGGAGGGGATTTCTGAAACTGCCTGTGGCTGCAGATAATGTTAGAAAGAGGAATTAAATCTGCTGTGGGCTTTAGGAACTAGGTGGATGTGAAATGTCACAGTATGGAGAGAAGGAAGGAGAACAAAGCTGGAGCAGAGGGGAAGGCCGAGCCTGTGAGGGGCTCCCCCGGGCTTGTGGCCTTCGCTTGGCTCACCCTAAGCTCTCCTACCACCGCTGAGGCAGAGACTGCTCCTGACAGAAGCTTCAAGCCCTGGAGCCTGGGAGAGCCAGCGCTACCCAGAAATGAGTGCATCTTCCTTCTTCCATGCTCGGTTGTACCAGATCAGTGCCTCTTGGGAACTTTCAAGACAAATAATTAATTAACAAATCCTGTTCTGCAAGTGAGTCACTCAAATTTCTCAGTTCATGATACAGCACCAACACTGGCCCCCGCGAATCCTCTTTTACTGTATTCTGTTCTTTTTGCAGCCTCTGGTCTCTCTCTTTCCTTCCTCCCTCCCCATGTAGATGTGTGTGTGCTTCATGTGTATCCTTGATGACTGTACTGGTTTTCTATGGCTGCTTTAATAAATGACCACAAGCCTAACAGCTTTATACAACAAAAACCCATCACCTCATGGTTTCTGGAGGTTGGAAAGTTCAGCAGACTTGGTTGGATTCTCTCACAGGCCCTCACAGGTTGAAATCTAGGTGTTGATCTAGGGTGGTCTTGGTTCTTATGGGAGGTTCTGTGGGTGATCTGCTCTTGTGCTTACTGGTTGAGACTCCTTGCTGCTGTGGGTGGGGCCGTTCTTAGCATCTTGGAGGTTCCTCATTTCCTCTCTGAAGCTCCCTCAGCCAGCAGTATTCTGGAACCTTATTGTGCTCAGATCATCTCTGATTAGAATCTCTCCAATGTCTTCCTTCTTCTCTGCTTTTTTAGGGTGTCTTATACCCATCCCCAAATATAGATAATCTCCCCATCTTATTGTCAGATGGTTAGTAATCTTAATTATACCTGTAGTCAAGGCTTTATGAGTCAGTATACTTACAGTACTGGAAATTAGAGTGTAGACTCTTGGAGTTGCATTTCCCAACTTTTGTTTGCTTATTCCCAGGAATGATCTTTAAAAAAATGTTGTTTGTATGTACTGGAAAAAAATTACAGAAATAGTTTTGTGGTATGTCTTTGTTTCTACTTCTGTTTACTTAAAATTACATTTGAAATGTATCCTGTTCACGATTTCTGACCATGCCTAGCATCCTGTCATATTCATACTTTAAATATGTTGCATGTTATTTCCCCATGTCTGAGCTGGGAGTACCACAAACTCAGTGCCACTATGTACTATGGCCTTGTCCCGCTTAGCCTGTCTGGCATTGCTCTGGGTTACAATTTGGTAGGGATTGCTAGGTGAGAGGGTGACATGCACCTTGGTGTGGGCAGTGTAGGGAGTGTAGGCAGTGCCACAAGCGATCTTACAGGTGCAAGCGGACCTCCACCCACAGGATGCCAGTCCCTCTGCCCCGTGCCTTCGCCAGGGCTTGGTGTTGAACCTTGCTCGCCACTTTCTTGCCATGTGACTTGGTTTGATCCCTTTGTCTGTTTCCCTCACTGCTGGCAGCTTCTCCGTAGGCCTGGTGAAAGAGAGTGAGCTGGTACATGCTCTGCTCCGAATGGGCCCTGGCACAGAGTAGGTGCTCTTACTATTGCTCTTTTATTTTCAAAACATGATGATGTGATGCACACAGGGTAACATTTTAAAATCTCACTGGGTACTTTTTCCTTATTAAGGAGGTGGAACATAATCTTATACACTTACTAGCCACTGAGTTTTCCTTTATCTTCCTGTGACTTATCTATTTTATCATTTAATAAGTAATACATTCTAGTGTTTAGTGACCTGTGTTCACCCCTACAAATATTAAAACTAAATCCTTAAATATGACTCACGTTTAAATCACCTTACGTGCTATGACCTCTCCTGTGGGAAGGAGTTACTGACAAGAGTAGTTCTTGTGACACACTAATGTGACCAGCAAGTGCGCTCCCAGAGCCCCCACTCTCCTTGGTCTGGCTGTGTTTGCCCTGTGGGTGGCCAGCGTGGCTGCATGGAGAGTATTACTGTCATTGGGTCCATGGATTTTGTTCTGTCTGCTGTGTGCGATTTCCCTCAGTCTGAGCCTCAGGAAGGGGCCCAGGACTATACCATTTATTGGTCCTGCAGGAGGAACCACAGAGAGGCAGAGTCTGACCTCCTAAATCTTATGCACCACCAGAAAATACCTTAAAGGCAAAGAAATGAAGTATTTTTTAAAATGTAGAGCAAGAGCCATTATAAATGGGCTAGCCTACCTACAAATTGACAAATGGAACTTTCTTATAGGTAGAGAAAGCATGATTCATGACTTAAAAACAAAGGGAATTTAATTTAGTAAAACATTTTATGGAGTTAGAAATCAGTAAATTCAAATACTATTAAAGTAATGAAATAGTCTCACTCTTTAACTATATTGAATTGCTCCTTTTCTTTTTTCAGTTTTTAATTTTATTCATTATCAAGGTAATTGAAATATCAGTTCTAAAAACGTTACAAATAGACTAGAGTCTTTGGTTTTTGACATACCCACGGGGCAGTATATTACTTAGTATTGTTCATTCTTTACTTTATTTTTAGAGTCCTTTATAAATCTTAAAAGTCTTTACTGATTTGGAAATCATTAATGAAAAACAACTGGGTGGCCCCAGAGGCGAACCCCTCAGAGAGTGTGGAGGTGATATTGGGGTGGCCCAGAGCAGAAGTCCAGATGCTGCTGGCTGGGATGGACATTGGATTCTGTGGCTTGGCAGGGCCAGAAGAGACAGGAACCATTGTGCCCAGAGCAAAGAAACCCTGCTGGACCATCTCGTGTGCAGGCTGGGCATGGAGATGAGGCTCTCCCTCATCATCTGAGACAGCACCTGCTCTCCCTGGGTTTCAGCAGTTCTCGCGGAGTAGCTTCAGACAGGATCCAGTTGTTTTGACTCTTACAGTTTTCTAACCCCATAAAATGAATTTTATTCCCAGGCTTTAGTAGCTGGGAAAAATATCTATACTGATAATAGACATATCTATAAAAATAGATACAGGTAAGAAGAAAGCAGTAAGTAGAGCAGTAGGGCACCCCAAACCATCCCTCTCTTCACAGTGAACTGTGAAGATGTCTGTCTGTTTTCTCCTCCACAGAGAGGAAGCACGTCAGTAGGACCCCCTTGGTTTTTCCCTAAGAAAGTAATATTTTCTAGTGTTCTGGGTGGCTGCAAGTGCTGGAGGCTCAGCCTTTGCCATGTCCTGTGTGCAGGAGCACACCTCGAGACTTAGTGCTGCCTTTTCCAGTCCATGGCGGGGCAGCTTGTGCTCAGGAGCCCTGTGCTGATCGGGTCATTTCAGCTCTGATCAGGGACTGGTCTAGCTGGTCACTCATACAGGATTTCCAAATAAAGTGATTTTTTTCATGTTTTCCAGTCATTCTTTTAACCTAATGTAAAAAAATAGAGTAACAGGAGACTTGTGTCTTTACTTCCCATAAATGCAATCCTAGGTATAATAACTTCTGGAGTGGAGTTGCTGGTGCATTCTGGAAAGCTCCACTTGAAAGAGCTGTGGGCAACAGCCCCAAGCAAGAAACAGTCATATCCATAGACTGTAATCAAGAACGATAATAACCACAGGCATTTACTATGTGTTGCACACATTTTTGAATATTGTCTTAAACTCCTTTTTTAGGCATTATCCTACCTAATCTTCTAAATGCCTCATGAAAAAGGCTCTACCATTATTTTCTCTTTTCAATAAGAAGTTGAAATATGGAGCGGTCCACAGACTAGTAATTAAAGGATTGGGACTGAACCTGATTCTGTGATTCCTGAGCTCAACTCTCAACTACCATTATGTCAAGTGCTACCACGGCCAAGTCTGGGTCCGGATTGCTCACGAAGCGTAACACTCTGTGGCGGAAACAAGGGGATTGATAGCACACGTCCATCACAAGGATCAAGAGAATGGTTTAGATCCCATATCCTTGTTTTTTTTTTAATTTTTTTTTATTTTTTTTTAATTGAATTCTTTATTGGTACAATTTATATACATCTCAAAATCACATATAACATTGGGAAATTTGTACCAGTATATGCCACAAGTTAATTCTCATTTTTACCCATATCCCTACCCACTCCCCCCTCCTCCCCCCTTATACATCCCCATATCCTTGGTTTTTGGAGAAAAGAAATCCCTGCAGGCTGGAACTGTCAGAGCAGGAATCGTGCACGAGGTACATTTTCAAAACTGGAAAGAAACTTGGTCCTGTCTAAGGAGTACACAGTGCTTTCTTCCATCCAAGTACTCACCAGGTCTGACCCTACCTAGTTTCCAAGCTCAGACGAGATCAGGCGCGTTCAGGGTGGTATGGCCATAGACCACAGTGCTTTCTAAAAAGTAAGAAATGATTGTGAAATAGTAAATATTCAAAGGGTAAGAGTAAATAAATATTGTGAAATAGTAAAAGTTCAAAGGCTTAGGGGTAAATAATGAAGAAAGAAAAAAATTGATGGGAAAAAAAAGAATGCTTGTGTGTATAGATGTGGGGGGTAAGGTAGGGAGGGGAAGGGGAAAATGAGAATTACGTTGTGTCATATACTGGTACAAATTCTCAATGTGGAGTGTAATTGTGATGTGTATATATAATGTACCAGTAAAATATAAAATTAAAACAAACAAACAAAAAAGTAAGAAAACCTAAATAAAGCCCTGGGACTTAGCCAAAAACACAGAAAAGGTGAGAGGCATATTACAAAATGTCTTCTGACCTGTGGCTGCACTGAGGCTGTGAACTCCTGTGACAGCTCCTATTTCGTTAGGAAAAGCTGTGCTAGTCACAATGGGAGTTAGGGTGAGTTCTGTCTCTGGAAGACTTGTCCCAAAGACCTTATTCTCAAGCCTGAAGAATAGAGCTCGGCACATGCCGATATTCTTTTTACTTTTCAGCACTTGGGAGGTTTCCAAATAGCAGCTGCTTTAACAGTCTCATGATGGATAATGGATAATGGATAATGGAATTGTGTTTGAAAGAAAAGAATCCACATGGGCACAGCAACTTAGAAGTGAGGATCAAGGTGATCTTGGGCTACTGACTGAACCACAGCTCTCCTCATCTACATGGAGAGGTGGACTCATGGAGAGAGGAGCTTTCCCTTTGATACTCAGTCCTTCCTGTTCCTGGTACGGTCTTCTCCACCTTGTTATTGGGTGCCATAACATGCAGAATATGCAATCCAACAGAACACATTGTTATTATTCAGGAGCGAGTGACTTAAAATTGAAATGCTCACACAGTTGTGAGCTCCCACAGCGTTAAAAATAAATCCCTTTATCTGTTCCACATTCCTGGGCTGCTTCTCTTTTCCATTGGAGCCTCCTTTAAAAGATGTGTGGACTGCACGTTGAACAAGATCGAATGTGACTTTGCAAAAATAGAATGCCTGGTCTCTCCTCTGTCCCTCTCCATGCGACAATGCAAGATAAATTCACTCCACAGGAACCCTTTGTGGGTTGTACTGCTCAGGCAATTTGCAGTTTTCTGGGGGAAAGGCAGCTCACGCTACATTTATCACCCCCTGCCGCCGGCTACAATTCAACCCACTTCGAGCCACTGAGCAGAGGTGCTGATGGGGGCCTGGCATTAGAATTCCACATCATAATGGAAGTGCAGGGAAGCAAAAGACAAGTGAATCAGGGCCACTCTAGGTCTCCACTGAGAAAGAGGTCAAAAAGCATGACATCAGATGATGGGACCGAAGAAGAGTATGCAGCATAATAAAACATATATCTGCTTTCCTGTTCCTCTTGTGTTTTTTCTTTGGGGACTCCTAGCTTGAAAAGTGAGTTTCCTGTTGCTATCAGAATCATCGACTCTTACTGAGATGGTTACCTCACTTCCACTCTCCAATCTCTAAACTCTCAACAAGCCCAAAGAAATAATAGAGACATGACCTGCCTCATTTTCCATCTTCTATTATTCTTATAGGCCTATTCTCTAAATAAATAACAACAGCCCAAACCAAACCAAACCAAACAAAAACAGACATAATGGGTGATGGCTGAAATTAAAGTATTGGTTGAGATAAACCAAGTTATGCTTCTGAAACAGATAATCCCCAAATCATCCAAAACCCAAGTGGATTTATCATGGAAGTCAGTGGAGAACTCTATGTCACATAGTTCACAACAACACAAGCTGGGGTGGCATTTGCTAGTGTATCATCTGTACAGCACAGTAATGTCATAAGAATAGAATGGACACTGGTGCTGAACATCTTTGACTCAGAGTGAAACAGATTCTTTCTTCTTACAGTGCATTGGGTAGAACCAGTTACCTGGTCTACCCAAGTCTAAGGAACCAAAGGAGGATGTCTGGCCCTCTTTTGTGTAGAGAGGAGAGGCGACTTGGGCATGGGCCAGCCTGGAGTTCTCTTCTGGTCTTGCTTAATGTCCTTTCTGTTGATCAGAGCAGGATGGTAGTGGCTCTTTGAATTGAAATAAATCCAGTATGTGTACTATTCTTTTTTATTTTTAGGTATGGAAAAATCCACCAACAGTTGAAGAGTCAGAGGTTTTCAGTTCCACGTGGACCGAATCCACCCTCAACTGAAAGAGTGAGGACACTGAGACCTGAAGAAGCGTGAGTGTTTGTGGAGACTCATTGGCTCTGGTCAGGGCTCTTTTAGTGGCATCGTGTTGTCCTGATCTCAGTGAGCAGTGAGCTGTGAGGTGGTGCAGGACTGACCAACAGATGGGGGCCTGCTAGAATCAGGGGTAGAGAGGGCAGTGCGTGGGCTTTCCCACATCAGTACCCAGGATGCTACCACTCTATTTAGAAATAACACAGTTTCACATAATTGACTTACTTCCATCCCTGACATCTTCTTTCTGGCTTGTTAATGGTTACACACATGGCACTACTTTTCCTTTCCTGTCACCTCAAGCTTGTACTTGGATTAGGGTCTGTGTGTGTGGTGACCCATAGCAGTGCTTCCTGTGTCCCACACATGGCGCACACAGGAGGTTAACCCTGGACTGTGCTCCTCAGCCAGCCACCAAGGCTCCTCAGCTCCAGAAGCAGCATCTTGGGAGTCTTGGCTGCCTCTGCCTGGCTGTGGAGGGGCCGAGTATCAGTACTTTGGCAGAGCAGTACTTTGCCAGGCAGTCTTGGGGCAGAGCCCGGACTTTCAGGGAAGAATGTGTATGTATTTCTCTTCCAGGCTGCTGGAATTTGGGGGCTGAACTATGTCCATAATCACTTCTGCACTTGCAGGGTGATGTTTGGATGTGAATGCTGAAAGGGAAAAGTCACCTCATTTAGACCCAATGGGAAAGTCAGGCCGTCTTTTGGAAGAGTCAGATCTTTAGTAATGTTTAGAGTGAGAATAGCTATTAACACCAAAGTGGACAAGCTTGTAACCCAGAGTGCCCTTTGGAGCGGTTCTGGAGGTACAACAGCCATTCTAAATGGGAGATATTTTCACCATAAATGCCTAGCAGATCAAACACTTTCAGGCTTCCACAGGTTTCAGAGGAGGCAAAATGGGAAACCACACTGATGGAATGCTGCTACTGGCTGACGTTCCCTTTTGCCAAAACATGAGGTGCTCAGAGGCCTAACTTAGGGGACAGCTCTGTGGCGCTGGCTTAGGTAACGAACCTCTGCTGGGAAGACCTTGTAAGCATTATTTGTGCCCATGTGTGTACAAAAATGTCCATTCCCTTTTGCTGTGAGTTTTAAAAGAAAAATGGATTGTATCCAAAGGGAAGAATAGGGTTTGTTCATTGTATGGCCTGATCTTTGTGGTCCTTTATAATTCTTTTCTATGGCACTGTTTGACATCTATCATTATAATGCTGCCAGACTGTTCTTCCCTCCCTTTTTACTATGTGGAGGTCTCTTTGTTAAAAACAAAGTTGCTATATTATTTCCATTGTGCATGCATACATGTGTGTGCATGTGTGTGTGTGTGGGGGGGTGAGTATGGGCACACTTTGCTAGGAAGCAGGCACAGGAGGCTGGAATTTTGTCCTAACAGATTCACAGGCTCTGCTCAACAGTCCGAATGCTGGGAACAGACAGAAGTAGGTCAGAATAGGAATTGTCCTATCTCAGCATATTACAAGGTGGGTGTGACAAGTGAGTGAGCTGTCAGTTCAGAGACAGAAGTAGGGAAACCAGAGATGGGAGGGATGGTCACAGAACTCATCATCCGCACTGGGACACTTAGGAGAATGAAAGGGGTGTTATTACTAATTACACTGGGACAACATATGTAAATCAGGGCTGTCCCCAGCAATCTGGGATGAGCTCTGAGCCAGTGAGATTCTAAGTGTCAGAACACCAGAAGAGAAGCAGCCTTACACGAGAGCCCAGTCTTCTCCTTGGAGGGAAGTTGGGAACTTGGCCAGGGCTCTGTAATGGAACCACAGGATGAGGGATTCCAAAGCTGAATGGGCGGGGGCAAGCACCAAGGTCTCCCATGGTTAATGGAGTCTTAAAAGCTGACAAGAGCTAACAAGAATTCTGCTTGGGGAGGCAAGAGCCATGTGGGCTCTGAGTGATCCAGGGCAGGAGGCTGTCTGTTCTCTTTGAAAGGCCCAGACCTGCCTCCTTACCCCTTTGGAAATCTTTTCATCTCTCTCAAAGGCAAAGTTCCCCACACTTGACATCTGTCAGGAATGGGCAGTCCACATTAAATAGAAGCAGTTGGAAACTGCTCCAGGAAGTATGCTTGAGACTGGAGGCCTGAAAGTCCAGAGAATTAGGTTGAGGGCTGTCAGTGACAGCTGGGGGCAGCTCCCCTTTGATTTGTATTCTACACATAAAATTGATACCCAATGCAACAAAGTAGAAAAATGAAAACACATGAATGCCCAAGAGGTATTTCTTGAAGATGATACATGAGGGAGGGAAGAGTCACTGAGCCTTTGGAGGAGAGCACTACACACTCGGGCCTCACCCATTCCCAGCCCCCACCCCCACCCCGTGCACCTACCACGTGGGTCATATGGGAACCAAAGGGGCAGGGGTCTGTGCAGCGTGACCCTTGCCTTGGGTGAGCACCATGTCTCACAGAAACATGCCAAGAAATGATACATTAGAGCACTGAAACTGGAAAGGACAGTATGTCAAGGAGAGCCAGGGACAAGTGTGTAATGTAAGCAAAATGAAGAAAGAACTGGAGATGGCAGAAAAGGGGCATTGGGAGAGGAATGAATGCTCATGTGTGCTGAAACCTGGGCAGGGCAGCAAGAAGGATGGGCAGAATATTCAGCCTGCCAGACTGCTGGGTTCACATGCTTAAAGGATACCAAGGAAGAAGAAACTGTAATGGCTTAAAGGAGAGAGGGAGGATATGGGGGAGGTAACAACCCGCCAAGAAAAGAGAAAGTGTATCAGGGAAACAGAAACACAGTCTTGGCTGGGGAGAGAGAAATCAAATTCTCTGCAGAGCCGTCACAAGTTCTGACAGATGAAGCCTGACTCTCGACTACCCTCATGGGTCTCGGAGCTGTGGCTGAGACTTGGGTTACGGGGCCACAGGGGCTCGGCACAGATGTTAGGATAATGACACCACAAAGCCTCATAAAGGCACCAACCAGCCCACACTCCATCCCCAGGAAGTAGCTATGGGTATACAAACCACAGTGGGTTTTGTGTTTTGAACTTACTCTTCAAAGCTAAGAATGAACCTTGGCCTGGGAGGGCAAGTTTGGAACCAGAACAGGAGGCTTTGCCCAGGACCCAGGGCCCAGCTTTCAACAAGTTCTGTGGCCAGGACCCAAGGAAGCAGAAAGTCACTTTACTGACATGCAAGACTACCTACCACACAGGGAAGCTTGAAAGAAGCCTTTCTGAGGCAGGAAAACGTGAGCCCTAGCTGCTAAGTTGTGTGTTTATGAAAAGTCGGGCCGGCCCTCTGGGGCTCTGCTCACTGTCTCATGAGGCTGTTCCACAGGCTGGGCACAGAGGGGAACTTGGCTCCAAGGCCCAGCTCACCCCTATCATTATGGCAAAGAAATACACAAACACAGAGACACAGGGGCACATTTCAGTATTCATCTTGCAATTTTGCTTCCTTTGGGAAAGTGAGCATGGTTGTCTTCAGCCCAGTAACACATGACCTCTGCTGTGTGGAAGGTCACAGACAACACGCTAGTCCAGTCCTTCAAGCCCTCTTCAGGAGCAGAGGTTGAGAGTGCCAGCACGGAGTGGTAGTATTTTAGGACCAGAACCTGAAGCCTTATTTGGACAGTGAGGAATGGGGGGTGTTGTCTGTTGCAGACATGTGACTTCTATCAGAATTCTGTGCCCTTCCTTTAGTACAGGGGTGCAAAGGTGGGAACCAGTGTCTCACTCATTTCTATATAAATATCTGTTGAGTGATGATTATGTCCAGGTACTATACCAGCAGTTCTGGATAGAGTGACAAGGAAGAAGACCAAGTAAGGGCTTCCATGCTAATGTGGAACGTAATTAATGAATGAATGTGCAGCATGACTGCAGATTGAATTATGGTGTCTAACACCTTCAGAGAGAATGTAGTAGCCTTCTTCTAAGGCCTTACTCATATTTCAGGCTGGTCCATAAAAAACCCTTGATGACCTACCACTGTTGACTCCTGGAAATGCCCATTTCATAGGTTAAAACTGCTGTGAAGCCAGATAGTCTCCACACAGCTCTGGAGGAAGGTGCTCCTCTAACCCTTCAAGCATAGGAGATGAGGCTGAGAAATATATTGCCCCAGTTCACAGAATGTGAGAGAATCTAGATTAAAACTCAGACAAGCTGATTGTGGTACAATAAATACATAGGATGAGGAGCCACAGTCCTGAGAGGTAGGAGAATACAGAGGAGAGGAAAGGCCTCGGAGGAGGACATTAGAGCTGAGACCTGGGATCTGGCTACGAGGTGACTCTGAGAACGCAGCCCTCTGTCAGGCACCCTCACCCTATGAGAACACCCTGATTTTCCCAGTCTAGGCATGCCAGAGTATGTCCCAAGGAGTGTGTATGACCTGACCTGACTTGGGACCCTTCCCTGCTGTCTCTGCCCAGGAAGCAGCTCTGTCGTCCTCTCTTCTCCAAGGGTCTTTGTGCTCAAGACCACATTGGGAAGCTGGTGGTGATGCACATCCCATACCTCCTTGTCGTACACGATTCTGTTCAAAGCCTGTCTCCTCAAGTGCTCACGTCCCATGCCTTGGGTGTGCTGGCAATGTCCCTGTGGGGCTGCTCAGTCCCCACCCTGCCCTGTCACTGCCTGCCAACTCACACGAATGTCTCCCCTGCACTGGGCCAGGTGAGCAAGGCATGGTGTCGGGCACAGAATCCTGAGACTCTGTCTATACCCCTCTCAGCGGCTCTGCTGCCTCTTAGCCATGGTCTGAGGCCACGAGGCCAAGCTGCCCTAGACCGTTCTGAGTTGTCTCTGCTCCAGCTCTGTTCCCTGTTGCTTTGGCTGAGTGTGTGGTGCTGACTCCCCCTTAGGCTTCACCCCTCCTCCACCTCCTTACTAAAGCACACTCATCTTAAGGGGGATTCTTGCCTTCTGTTCAAATCACAGCTCTGTGGACTGTATTAGACAATGATAACTCTAGCCTTCTGTCTATCCTGTGGACCTTTGCAGGACAGGAATGGCTATCTCCTGGCTAGGTGCCTTTTTCTACTGAGGACCCTTGGATAGGACCCCTAGACAGTACCTGCCAGATTCCCATTTGTGTATTTCCTTTCACAGATCTGAAGCTGCTATTCATACCTCATCCTCTCTTCACCTATGCTCACTGCTAAATGAACTAAGGAAATAGGGTCTCACAAGTTTCCCAGACTGCTTTCAACTTGAAGTCTTCCCATATCAGGGTCCTCAATAGATGGGACTACAGGGATGCACCACCATATCAGGCTATTGCTAATCATGTAGGAACAGTATCCCTCCCTGTAATTCAAATATAAACTGTATCTCTTCTTGTAATTTTATGTTGTATTCTGTGAAGAGTCACAATTTTTAATTTTTGCCCTCTTAAAATTATTTTAGATAAGAAAATGATAGATGATGGGGAAGAAAAGTGTTTGACTGCAAAGAAAACACAAAGGGCAACTGTGAAGATGATGGTACCTTTCTTTGTGTTACCATGGGGGTGAACACTTGATTCTGTGTATTTGTCAAGCCCTAAGTAACTGGGCACCTCAAGGGGTTAACTTTAATGTACACAATTTAAAAAAAATATATTGAGGATTTGAGGCAGACTGCTACACAGCAAAATCTAAGATACCAAAATAAGAGTGGACAGAACACTCAGCCTCAGGTGAAGGTGGCTGTGGTTGGCTCTGGGACAGGCCACCTGTTAAGTGCCATGGTGTCATGGGCCCATGAGCATGCTCCCTGACACATAGATGTAGGTGTGGACCAAATTACCATTTCATACAATAAGGAGAAATTTAGCACTTACAGAGTGGATATGAAATTCCAGCAGAAAGCAGTCAGAGGCTTTTGCTCTCTGGCAATATGGGTTCTGGGACTGTATTTACCATCCTGTGTAGAGCAAAGAGAAAAAGTCCATGAGATACATGAGACAGTGGTTTAAGGCAGTAGACATCTGGCAACAAAGAGCTGCAGTCCTTGAGATTTTGGAAATAAGTGAGGGTAGCCCTACAAATTCCACGGGGTCATTGCCTTGAACCTGTGATGGAAGCAGAGGGAACTGAGGCAGAGCATGGAAAACTTTGTACTTTGAGGAGAGAGCCAATGCAGCCTAGGACTTCAGGGCATGAGGGTTTGCAGGTGAGAGGCTAGAGTGGCAGCCACATGGACTGGACCCCAGAGCTCTTTGGAGGGTCTGCGTGTCTTCTGGGTACTGATCAACACATGTATGTTAGAAGGGAAGCCAGAGTCTGAAAGAGCTACCAGAAGGGCTCCAGAGAGCAGTGTTGAAGTCCATAGAGTGCAGCGAGTTTGCCTGTCCGGGGAAGCTCACAGTCCAGGAGGCAGTCAGCAGCTGGTGTTCTCAGGACAGTTTGCTTCCTGCAAGGGAAACTCTTTACCCACAGCCTAAGCCCTGCTGTGGTCCCACCTTTCAAGTCTAAAATGCAGAACTATGACCAAGAACACAGACTAAGACTCTTTCTGGGAATACCCAGCCCTCAAGGACCCATCAGAAGGGGAATCCAGTCAGTGATCACTGGATGTCTGGGCAAAGGAGCAGGAAACACGGCTCATAATGAGGCCAACGATTGACTGAGTGATGAGAAGCAGCACAGATGCTGCAACTAGATAAACACATAAAATAAATTTTATGACTGTATATGAAGCTCAGAAAGTTAAATAGAGACATGGACAATATACATACAAAGTAATCAAATTGAACTTTTAGATATGAAAGCCAGTAGGGGAATATCTGATCTGAAAAACAGGTGGTTATTAACAGCCAGGTAGACATAACAGAAAAGATTAGTAAGCCTTAAGATATAGCATTAGTGTTAATTCATACTCAGATGAAACACATAAGAAAATGTATGGGAAGAACTGTGGGGAAATGTCAGGCAGCCATACATATATGTATATATGATTGGAGTCACTAAAGAGAACATGGAGGGGGTTAGAAAAGATATATAATGAATAATTCTTTTCTCAATTTGATGAACAGAAGTGAGTCAAAGACTCTAGACAAAAAATCAGTCAAAGAACATTAGACGTGGATAAGACTTATCAACCAACCTGACTTATTTCCAGTGAGGAACCACTCCAACCAATAGCCCCAAAGTGCCTGGGAAACATAATTAAGTTTTCTTTGGGGATGAAGGCCCAGGCTCGAAGGGCTGTCCTGGAATGGGTGGTGCTGGCCTTTACTACAGATTGTCACGTGGCACTATGTTCTGGGTATTTTCAAGAGAAGTCATATTCCAGTACATAGAACAGTGTTAGTAAATTTAAAATGATTCAAGTCTTCAAAAACATATTCTCTGACCACAGTAGAACCAAATTCTAAGTCAATTACATAAAGATGTTCAGAAAAATCTCCAAACATTTAGAAACTATACACTGTAATAACTTCTAAATAACTCATCAGATCAAGGAAGAAATGCAGAGTACTTTGGGTGGAATTAAAATATAACATATTCATATTTGTGCTTCCTATAGCAGTATTTAGGGGTGAAATTATAGTGCAGTACCAAAAACCTTTTCTAGGAAAGAGCAATGTCAGAACAACCATCTTAATTTTTCATGCTAAGAAACTAGAAAAAAAGCAATTAATAAAAATAAGGTAAGCAAAATTTAACAAGATATTAATCAGCCTGACTAGAGTTTATCAATTTTATTTATCTCTTAAGAGCCACAGTAGTCAGGAAATGAAGAGAAAACACAAACAGCCCCTATCAGGGATGAGACTTGATACCGATACTAAAACACAATGACATCTTCTATAAAACTTACAGATTCCTTGAAAGGTACAAACCATTGATGCTTACTCAAGAAGATACAAGTAACCTGGATAATCCGTATTAAATGAAATGTTGAATGCATTATTAAAACATTTCTATAAAACATCTTTTTCTATGTTAGAAAGATAGACTCTAGTAATGGAATCTAGTGATTTTTCCCAAATATTTCAAGAAGAAATGACATTAATCCTATACAATCTGATACAGAAAAATGAACAGGAGAAAATAATTGTCAAAGTGTTGTTTGAGGCCAATATTCCCTAATACCAAACTTACACAAAAACACAAATAAACTAAAGATGACTATTCCTTGTGAACATACACACAAAAAAATTTGAGACCTTTTGTTAAATTAAGTCAAATAACATATAAAGACAGGATACATCTTGAACAGGAGAAACTTATCCTAAAGAAGCAAAACTTATTTGATATTTAAAAATCAATGTATAACCAAGCTAAAAGAGAAAGACTGCATGATCATGTCAACAAAGATAGAAAAAATATGTACCAAGAGTGTAGCATTTATTCCTAAAACACCCTTGACAAACTAGAAACAGAGGAAGATTTTCAGACTGATAAAGAACACCCGCAAAAACATTTACTGCAAACATCATTCTTGATAGTGAAAGACTGCTTTCCCTCTGAGATCAAGAATGAGGTACAGATGTCTGCTTTTCTCTTTTCTATTCAACATTAGTGATTCTGATTTATGTATGGAAAGAAATAAAAATCTAGCTTCTTTTTTTTTTTTGCAGATGATATGATTGTGTCTAACAATCCTTTTCAAACCTTGCTGGGTATTTTGGGACCATTAATCCTTTGTCTTGGGGGGGATGCCCCATGTGGCATAAGAGGTTGAATAGCTGCCCTGGCTTTGCTTACAAGCTGCCAATAGCACTGCCCTGATCTCTGTAAATGTTGACAAGTAACAATGTCTCCACATGGTTCCTTGGGGGCAAAGTTCATCACCAGTTAAGAAGTGCTGGGCAGGGTGATTTAGCTCAGTGGCACCTTGTCTGCCTTGCAAGAAGATGTATAGATATTTCTTATCATGGATGAAAACACTCATATTGGTATGAAGTCAAATGTTTCTAAATTGATTTACAAAATTAATGCAAACCCCTCCTTGGTCAAATTCCCCAAAAGCTTTCTAGGTGAAATTAACAAACTGACTCCCAGGTACACTGGAATTGCAAATGATATAAAATCGATAAAATAACTTTAAGAACAAAGTCAGAGGGAAAACATTACGAGAAAAAGCCACAGCAATCAGGAGAGCGTGGCATTGGTGTGAAGACAGACAGGGGCTTCCAGGGAAAATGACTGAGTCCGGAGGTCCATGTACACGTGATCGACAGGTTTTTGACAAAAGAACAAAGGCAGTTCAGTGGAGACAGGATAGATGTTTTTTAATTTTCAGTGTAAGGTGGCGAACAAGTGGATGTCTATAAATCAGTACAACAAAATGGCGTTCAAGCTGTATTTTGCACAATTTTGAAAAATTAAATATAAATGCAAAAATATCTAAAAGGAAATATAAATAAAACCTTTGTGATTTAGAATAAGCAAAGATTTATGAGATAAAATACTAAAGAAATAAACTATAAAACAGACTGTTAAGTTAGACTTCGTGAAGATTTAAAATACTTCTTAAAAGATCCTGTTAATAGAACGAAAAGGTAAATTAGTTTGGGAGCAAATATTGGTAAAAGCACCTATTTGAGAATTCTTACATCTCAGCCTAAGACATCAGCAAAATTAAAACTTTTGTGCTTCAAAATGAAAAGTTTTGTGCTTCCATGAAAGTGAAAAGCTGCCATGAAAGTGAAAAGTGCCATAAAGTCCTATCTTTGATAAGGGTCATGTGTTTAAAATATGTAAAATATGTATATATATGTAGTGTATGGAAAGACAAATAATTTAAAAGTGGATGAAGGACCTCAGTAGACATACCTTTGTAGACTATATGAGGATGGCGAAGATGCATGTGAGAAGGTGCTCAGCACCAGTAGTTAGCAGGAAAATGCAGACCAGGATTTCAGCGAGTCACCACTTTACACTGCGGGGTGGCAGTAACACCGTTAATCACTACAGCAACAGATGATGACGAAGGCCCGCCAGAAAGGAACCCTCAGCACTTGTGTGAGGAGTGCAGGAGACCACTTTTCAGGAAGCCGCCTGTCAGTCTCACAGAAGTTACATGGAGAATCGTCATGCGACCTGGAAGTTTCCTCTGAGTTATAAGAAATGAAAGCATATATGTACACAAACATTTCTACACATTTTCCCAGCACCATTATCCATAATAGTAAAAAAAAAAAAAAAAACCAACCCAGAAACAACACAGGTCTTCATCAACTGATGAACAAGTAAATAAAATGTGTTATAGACAAAGAATGGAATATTATTTGGCAATAAAAAAGAAATGGAGCTGCTACGTGATTAAACACTGGAAACAGCATGTTACACTAAAGTCAGTCACAAAGGACTACTTGTTTGATTGTTTCTATAAATATGCAGGATAGGCAAATCTCTCGGGGACAGAAAGTTGATTAGTGCTTTTACAATGGTTGGTAGGTGGAAGTGGAAAATGGTTAGAGCCTGTATGAATTGGTGAAATTTTTGAAATATTTTAAAACTGATTATGACCATGGATTCAAAAATTTGTGAATATAAGAAACATCCTTGGCTTGAGTAGGTGGATATATTATATGGTAAGTAAATTATATCTCAGTAAAGCTGTTATCACACACACACACACACACACACACACACACGCACACTAGCCTTCAGGAATAAGGTAGGATGCTCTGGAGGCAGATTCTTCTGGAATGATACATATCATCTATATCATAATTGTGTTATTTATTCAGAAGACTAGATTGTCAAACCTAATTGAAATGTATGCAAATTGATTCTCAATAAAGTTGATTTTAAAGAATCTCAGTAAAAAGAAAAAATAATCTAATTAAAATGGACAAAGGATGGGAGAACTATTCACTAAAAATGATATACAGATGGCAAATAAGCACATGTAAAGATACTCACTTACTGGATAAATTCAATCCACTGGGGAACTCATCCAAAAAACTGAAGAGAAGGAAATAATTCTCAACTTGTTTTTCAAAGCTACCATTACCTTCATACATAAAACCAGAAAAAACATTATTAGAAAACTACAGGTCAACATTATTAGAAAGCTATAGGTCAGTATGCCTTGTGAACATATATGCCAGTTTTCAAATTTACCAAACCTAATCGAACAATATAAAAGAGGGAATACATCCTGAACAAGAGGAGTAACCAGTAGCTAGGGAAATAAAATGGTGAGTTGCCACCTTTTGGAGTGGCTGCAGCTAAAATAATGGACCAGGGCTTGGTGTGCACCTAGTGCGCAGTAGGGCCACCTCGCGGAGTGTGCAGGAGCTTTGTAACTGTTCCTCACGCCCCACCACATGATCCAGCTACTTCCCTGCTGCTACTTTCCCGACAGAAATGAAAATATATCTCTACGTAAAGTTTTGTACAAAAATAGTCACAGGAGCTTTATTTGTAATAGTGCTGCGAAATGGGCCACACTCCAGGTGTCCGTCAGCAGGTAAAGGGATAAACAAGCAGCCCTCAGATGGAAGGAAACAAACTATTGGGTACATGCAGTATGGTTCCATTTATTTAAAAACTGTAGAAAATGCAAACAAATCAAAGGCAACAGAAAACAGATCTGTTGGTTCCCGCGGAGGCAGGAAGGAGGAGCAGAGAAAGGCACGGGGCACTTTGGGGGGCAATGAACATACTCACTATCTTGATTATGGTGATAATTTTATGGATATATACATATGCCAAGCTCTATAAAATTGTGTATTTTAAATATGTGTGGCTTATTGTATGTCAATTATACCTCAATAAAACTGTAAAAACAAAGATAATCCATTTAAAGTTCCTGGCTTGCAGTAAGAGACTTTGCTCTAATTGCTCCCTGGCTCCAGATGCTGAAATTCCAGGCAGAAGTCTCCCGCTCTGGCCCGAGTGGGCCTCAGGACTTCTCTGTCCACTCCCAAATGACCTCTCTCCCTAAGAAGGGCTGCTTTATTCAGTGCACACTGGTTCCTTCCTCCCACTCCCGCTTCTCTTCCTCCTCTTGCTTTTCCTCTTCCTCCTCCTCCTCCTCCCTTGCATTGCCCTTCTCCTCTTTCTCTTTCTCCTCCTTTTCCTCCTCCTCTTCCTCCTGATCCTTCTCTTCTTCCTCCTCCATCCTTCTTAGGGTCTTGACTTTAATAATTATTGCTTTATTATTTGTTTTTTGGTGTGTTTTTTCTTGTGGCCACCAACATCAAATCACATAACTCATATCCATGCCACCACTTTTTAGTTTTGAGTATACATAAGGCACATGGTAGGTCTGTAGAGTGGTAATAAGCTGAAGGGTGTAGCAGAGTGTGCGTGTCTACCAGGACTTCCTCTTCCACATAGATTTGGGCCTGAAGGGAGAACACTTGGTGATCACACCCAGAGGCAAACGGGGCTGGGATCGGAGGATCTAGAGTTAAAAAGGCCCAGAGGTTTGTGGAGATAAGCGCTCCATCTGACTCTCACTCTGATCTTTGTGGTCTGTCCTGAGGTACCAGATTTCCTCTTTATCTTCTACTGCCTGGAGGGGCTAGGTCTCCACGGTGGAAGGAGGCAAGGGTTCTGCTTACTGATGCTTGCTGCTTGTTGCCTGTACCAGGAGGAGGGGAAAGATTTCAAGACACAAGACACTAGGGAGGCCTAGAAGTTTCTCTCTCTGCCTGTGCTGCTGTCTGCCACCTCCAGAGGCCTGCTGGCAAAACTCGTGGATGTGGCACTTGGTTATGTATTTGTATGTGATCTCTGCATGGGATACTAGAGAGGCACCCAGAGTTAGGGAGGAGCTTAGGCATGTTGGAAGGAGCATGGATACGGCGCTCCAGGGTCATTTAGGAGACATAGAGAACATGAGTAAAATACTCTGTCCCCAGAATCAAGATCCTCTGTACTGCTTCTGCACCCTTTCTGAGGCCCTTGGGTGCTGAGTATCCCAAGCAGGGGCACCATTGGGATAGTGCAAGGTGGGAGCATGGTCAGAAGTGGCACAGAATGGTAGTTAGGTGCTTGGGGTGTGGGCCAAGCCTCTGCCATGAGACATGGCACTGTGAGTGGCTGATGAAGAAAAGACCTTCACAGAAGTCACCAAGCCTGTGAGTGGCCAAGCGGGCCCTGGGCATCTGGGAACTGTGAAAATCATTTTGGGATCTGCCACATCCTGATCTTGGGTAATCTTGGGACATTCACTGTCTGCACATCAACTTCCTTTTAAGAGGGACACTAGTAATAATAGTGCCTACCTTCTTGGGGTTACTGTAGAGCTTGAACATAATGGTCTATGAAGTGGTGAACTGGAGAACACTCACCCATAAGGTCATTTGTAGTTGATTCTAATGGGAGGTATGACGAGCTGATCTTAGCTGCCAGAAGTGTGGCCTTGAACTACACATGCCAGGATCAGGTCTGGGTGTGAATGATTGAAACAGTGATGCCACCCACAAGGAACAGGGCATCCTGTCCCATTTCACCCATAGCTATGGACAGACCCGCTCCCCAGCTTGCAGCTGGGCAGAGTGAAGATTGCCACTTGCAGGCAGTGTGAAAGGCTTGCTGGCTAGGAAAGGAGGGCTTGACCTCAAGCAAAGTAAGAACTCACAGCTTCCAAGTATCAAAACGACTTGTGT
Organism: Thryonomys swinderianus; assembly: GCA_004025085.1. Taxonomy (NCBI): domain Eukaryota; kingdom Metazoa; phylum Chordata; class Mammalia; order Rodentia; family Thryonomyidae; genus Thryonomys; species Thryonomys swinderianus. The sequence continues at coordinate 97,314 of PVIC010000323.1, read as the reverse complement.
TGGCTGATTTTCTATGAAAGTAGAGATGTGCAGGCCCATGGTTTCTTTAGTCATAGCGAGGGGAATATAAAGTTAAATGTCACCAGAACACCATGTTGCTCTTGTTGGGAGGAAAAACATTTTCCTTTAGTGCCAAATAAAATGTCTCTTCACAGCAGCAGGAGAGTTCTAGTGGGTCATGCACCTAGACAGCAAATTATTCTCCTACCCAAAGAGCTGCAGGGTGACTCAGGCCCTAATGCTTCATCCAGAGTGGAGAAGGAGTCCCTGTGCTGTCTTGAAAGCTGGCCTCTCTTCCAACTTTACAGAGCCTGTTTCCACCTTTTCTGAGAAGCAGGCAATGGGGCCCTTCCTGTGGTTGCTGAGGGCTTTGCCCCCCAAGGCCATGAGAGCCACATGGCACGGCCCCCAGCACTGCCACCCTCCCCTGGCTTCTGTTCACCTTCTTTGTCACCACTGCTGCGGGCTGCGGGCTCATTGAGCACTCCTGGGCCGTGGAGGGTGGAGGGTGCTTCTACACAAACAGCGGCACTCATGCTCACCCTCCAGCGGGTGAGTGCTCGAGTGCTTGGGGTGCCTGGTGTGCCCTGAGTGTGGCGTGCACACTCATTATCATCGCATTGTTACTGTCACCTAAAAACAGCTGTGATCCTGCCTCACTGTCCATGCACGTGTTCTGGTGATTTCTGAAGGTCTCAGGTCCCCCTGATGGAGTACTGAGAGATTCCGTGGGGCACTGGGGCAGCAGACGGGTGGGCTTGGGCGGTGAGCAGGGCGGATCAGCACCACCGGGCAGCATGCAGAGGATAATATCCAGACATGCTAAGTCCCGACTGCCCTTCACCTGCTGCTCCCTGACGTCCCACTACAGGAAGGACTGTTATTCCTTGTCCTTGTTCTCGGGTGCTTCAGCCCAGCCCAGGCCCGCAAGCCCTCTCCCCACTTCGGTGGGCCTGGTTCTCTTCAGGCTCACGCGCCTGGAGGAAGGGACTTAGTTGCCTCCACACAGCAAAGGGACTGAGTCTTCATCCTGCCCACGTCCTTGGCCTCCTCCAGGTGGTTGCTGTCTCGCCCCTCAGCTGGTTTTGTCTCCTCAGGGGGGAACACAGCCGCTAATGCTTTCTTTTCCAAATCTTTTGTTTCTCAGATAATGACCGTGATCATAACAATCTTTCTCTTTTGTATAGTGCTTCATAGTTTTCGGATCACTTCCTCTCCCCCTCTCATTTTTCCCCTAAAACACCAGGCTAGGTAGGCAGGGGTATGTGATCACATTGCAGTGCACAGATGCAGCCATGGTGCGCAGAGGGGCTGCTCTTCTCTAGGTCGCTCAGCAAGGGTGTGGCAGAACCGGAACTGGGATATGAAGCTCGGCCTTCCGGCCTGGGGCTGCATGGCATCCTTGTGGTACAAACCGAACCCTGGCTCAGTGAGTTGTCTTTTTCCTTCATGCAGCGTGGCCCACCCCTGTGTGGGTGTCAGAGGCAGCACTGAGGTGAGTGCCAGTGGCCTTACCGGGATGTGTGCTTCTTGCTACCGTGCTGGTCTCGACACTGAGGTGGATCTGACAGGTGTGGGGGAGTTGTCTGCTCTGCTCTGAGTCAGTGAGAAACCGTGACTTTAAAATCCCCCCAGTGCAGACTGTTTCTATGCTTTGCTTACTCTGCTGTCGCATGACAACCTGGTTTGTGCTGGATTTTGTGCAAACTAGTGAATAGTATCAGCTTTACCCCTTTTTGAATTCAGAACCAATTGAGAAGTCATAGTTGTCAAAAATGGAAATTCAAATATAAACTTTACGGGTAGGATTTCTAAGAGAGTAAGTGTGGCTCGTTCTGCATTCCCTCCCAAACGGGTTGTGCTCAGCCAGGCGCTGTGGACATAGGGCTGCCTCAGGAAGTGCATGGCACGGTGGAAGAGTGAGGCCCCTGCATTTCTCTTCTGGGTGGCTGGTGAGCTTTTCCTTTCTTGGAGACTAAATATTTCTGAGTTGACATCAAAACATACAGCCTGTCTGCTCGGTTAGATCGTGGGCAGCTTGGAGGCAGGTTGCCATACGGTCTATCTTTGTTTTCTCATCTCCAAGTTCAGTCCTTGATACACAGCAGAGCTGTTCAGTGAGTGATGTCAGACATAGTGCATGTCTCCTTCTTCTGTCTCATTTCATTTCAAACATAAGTTTGATGTTATCCCCATTTTGCTGCACCCCACCCTTTCCTGCACGTGGCAGACTAATCTCACAATGCCCCGAGAGCTAGATTTATTCTGCCTTTTGCAGGAGGGAAATGAAACTTGGAGCACTTTGTGACCTGGTTAGTGATCAAAGTTAGCTAACAAGTGACAGGGCAGCCAGGTAATGGCGTTGGCCTCTGTAGCCTGCAATGGGGCTCCCCAGTTTCCAGGGCTGAACTTCCCCTCCCTGGGTCTGCTTCCAAGTCTTCAGCCAGCCTTGACCAGGCAGGACTTGAGCGAACTCAATTCCTCATCTGCTGAGCTCAGAGGCTTGAGACTTCCTTTGGTTCTGTGGTCCGGGGCCTGTTTGGTCCACTTCTGCTGAACATAGCGCTGTCCCCAAGCCCACTGCTGTCTGACACAAACTCCTTTCCATTGAAGCTTCTACTCATTCAAGAATCCTCTTCAGGTCAAGAGACCTGTCTTGGCATCAGTCCTGGCTAACAGTAGTGTCTTAAGGGCTTACTTACATCCAGTGGTGACTACAGATTTGGCTTGAACAATGCCTTCTACCAATGTGTTATGCTTGGCTGGTCAGGCCACCTAGTTGTCTCTCCCTGGTAGACCTCAACCTTAGATGCTATTTCTACTACCCTGGCTATAAGTCTAGAGTTGACCTCTGGTACAGTGTATCTCTATAATCAGTGGCTATCTGCCTTGCTGGGAAGGGACTCAATGAGATCCTAACCCATTCTTTTTTATTTCTTTTGTCACCTCTGTGTCGCTAGGGGCAGAGAATCCTGTTTTGAGGGCAGGTCCCATCACTGTGAGACAGGCGACAACAAGTCGATTTCCCTAATTATTTTTAACCTAGATCCAGACACTGAGATCTAAGGAGGCTGAGATGACTTCCCAAGATCACATGGTCCTAACATCACAGGAAGTAAATTAGGGCTTAGATGATGTTGGTTACCGTGTGTCCATGTGTCCAATGCTGTCTCTTCACTGTATATCCTGATTGACCTTCCTGGCCTACAAGTGCCGGCCTCCCTATTCAATCAGAAGGGTATAATCAGAGGAGGGAAGGAGTAAAGAAAAGACAAAGATCTTTCACAATTCAGTGTAGCTCTACTCTGACATGACAAGGCCAAGTTCATCTTTGCATAGTGCCAATTACTTAAAGGGCATCGATGCCATGGCACCATTAAAGTAATAGCCAAGATGGATTGCAGGACATTGTGGATCAATGTGCTAAGTGTTGTTCAACTTGTTCAATGAAATAAAGCATTAGATCATTAACCTTACCAATGTCAATGTGTTGTCACCATCAAATTCCACTGAGTGATGTCCATGACCCTCATTAAAAAGTGCACTTCAAGGCAGCTAATGTATTAATACCTTATTGGCCAATAATAAAGGGAGGTGCTCCTCAAGGCAGTATGAGGGATCCAGATAGAACCTTAGAGCATCTCACAGCGAGGGAAAGAGACAGATGCAGATGTGGAGATGGACTGAGGGGTAGGGAAGAGGAGGAGGAAGGAATGTGTGGAGCATGACACATACTTGCCTCCTCGACATGCACATCTGGAGGAGGCAGAGATTGACAGTGGGCTGGAGCTGAGGACTGAGGCATCCCCTTGATTTCCTTCATGATGTCTGGTTTAGCCAGGGTCAATTTATTATTTCTGGCCTTAATCCAGTTCAGAGTCTAGAGGGCATGAGAGAGTGTCTGCTATTTCTCTCTTGGTGCTGAGACAAAACACCCAACAGCCAAAGTTAAAGGAGGAAAGGTTTCTTTGGTTCCCATTCTGTAGAGGTTTTAGTCCCTAATCGGCTGTCTCCGAGGCATGACAGAGGGCATCAAAGAAGAGGAACAGTTCATAGAGCACAGAAGGCAACAAAGCAAGAAAGGATGATCACAGACTTTTCTATCCCTTATATCTTACCCATATACCTCGGGTAGGCGGTGCCCTTGAGCCTGGCATTGCACTATGAATCAATCCCAGAATCACACTCCAGATCAAGCCACTTCTGAAAAGACTCCACCTATGACTCTAGGAGGCTTTCAGGGGGATGCCTAGACACAATCTATGAAGAAAGCAGGAAGTAGGGGCAGTGTGGTCAGTTCAAGGAACATCCGATTCCTCCTCGTGCCACCTGCCCTACTGTGGTGAGTGGTTAGAGCCCACGGGGAGACTTGGCTCTTTGGCCCAGGCTGGGCAGGCAAGGACTATGGCTGGGAACTCAATGGACCTGAATCCTGCTTCCAGGTCTGGTACCATTGGCATGACAGGCTGTGTAGTTCACTCTCTGGTCTTAGTTTTCTTATTTTCAAAACAAATGTTTAGAGGAACACATCAGTGATTTCCACACAGTTTTTTTCTTTTCTGAGTGGTACTCATTTGCAGGATGGTAGGGACCACAGAGAGAGAACAAGAGCACGGAGAAGCAGGAGTCTGGGGCCTGGTCATCTCTGCAAAGAAATGCTACTTGCATTGTGTAGCATTTCATTAGAAAAGTGGGCCCTATTGTTGCTTAGGTCAAAGCAAACAAGCAAACAAATGCATTTGAAACAAAACCCCTAAACCATGTAATTCTCAATATTAGATAATTGTTAACACCAAACCATATTAAGCTGCAAAGTGCTCACTGTAGCCTCATTTCATCTTTGTACTGATCAGCTGTCAATCAAACAGCACAAGGGTTCTGATTATCCTGGCACCATGTAGGAAGAACATCACTGTGTCTCTGCCTCTGATGGTTGGCTCCCTAGAGGAGGCCAAGAATATTAGAAGAGAGCCGAGGAAGTGGAGAGGGGCAGAGTTCTGGGAAAGGCTGATGGTGGCCGGGGAGTATCAGTGCTGGTGCAGGGAGAAGAGGGAGGAAACGGCATCCAATGTGGTGCCAGTGCACATTTTCCAGCCAAACAGGTTTTGTTTGTCCTGTGATTTCTGGGAAATACTTGCCCAGCATCTCCAAGCTCTGCATTACTGGCTGACACAGGGTGATTTTATTTTTCTTGTCTCTATGTGTACTCAAGGTCTAATTTATTATAACTTCTGCTGAAGGTGGCTGATTTTTACTCCTACGTATTCTCAAAACTATCTGTGATTATTTCTCAAAGTCCAAATAAACTTCTCCATTCATGTATGATTTACCTTTTCATTCATGGCTTCCACTCTGCAGAGTTATCCAGTTAGGCTGATCCTCTCCATAATTCCTCTGAAGCTATCTACATTGCTCAGAAATTTCCAAGTGAAGTTCTCCCAGAAGTGTCCGCATGAGAATCATACAGATGATCGCCATGGAGCTAAAATTGGAACTCTGTTTATTTACATGTGTTTTCTTAGGAAGTGAGCTGAGTGTACCTCGCATCAGGAATAATTACTTTCCATATGTTCTTTTGGCGCTGGGCCTGGTTGTATACACCTGTAATCCCAGCCCTCTGAGAGGCTGAGGCAGGAGGATTACAAGCTTGAGACCAACCTGAGAAGCCTTCTGATTTAATAAGACTTGATCTCCAAATACGTACAGTGGTACCTCAGTTCATGACCTTAATTATTTCCACCATTCTGGTTGCAGAAATTGTTCTATCATTCTGATTACAACAGAATTGTAAGCCCATATACAACCAGTGTCATGGAATAAATTCTGAGTCCAGAATGGTGATGGTGGAAAGACTTAGACTCATGAATGGAAGGACCACTGTAGATAGATAGGTAGATAGATAATGGAGAGGGAGGGGAGCGAGAGAGAGAGAGAGAGAGAGAGAGAGAGAGAGAGAGAGAGAGAGAGAGAGAGAGAGAGAGAGAGAGAGAGAGAGAGAGAGAGAGAGAGAGAGAGAGAGAGAGAGAGAGAGAGAGAGAGAGAGAGAGAGAGAGAGAGAGAGAGAGAGAGACAGAGACAGAGACAGAGACAGAGACAGAGATAGACAGAGAGAGACAGAGAGAGACAGAGATAGGGTTGGGGATGCAACTTAGGTTCAATCTCCAGTATAGGGAAAAAAATCTTTTTCACTTGATTATATACTTCTTGGTCCTTCTGGAAGGAAAGACTTATCTTCATTTCATTTTACTGTTTCTCTGTCACTTTCGTTAATCTCTACTAGTGTTTTCTGGCCTTGTCTAATGATAAAAGTTTCTTGAGGTACTTGAAACTTTTCAGCCCCTTCTCTAAGATTTCAGTCATTGATGTAGAGCTTTTTTCCAGGAATATGTACTTAGTTAGAAAGTACTTGAGCAATTTATTATGACCATAGAAATCTGAGAAACACTGATCTATGCAGTCAAGCAGCCAGTGCTGGGCACTATAACAGCTCTCAGCAAATGTTTGCAAAGAATGAAAGACAGCCAAGGTGGAGGATTAGTGACTTAGGTGTAGCCTGGGGCTCTGTGGGGAAAGTGCAAGTGATGGTTTGTGTTTCTGAAAGCTGGGTGCCAGGGCAGGACCTGGCCTCACCTTTTAAGTCTCAGTGTAGCCAAGTGGAGCCTGGGTCTGCAGAGAAGGGATGCTTGGCTGAGTCAACAGGCAGGAGCGCACTGCAGCACGCTCTGCTGGGAATCAAGCTGCAGATCCCATGTAGATCCCGAGTGCTCCAACTGCTCTCCGCATCAGGCTGCTTTTGGAACCCCCACTTCCACCCTTCGTCTGCAGATGGAGTTGCCCACAGTAGATTTTGCCTTGGTGGTTGGAGATTGGGCTGGGCTGCTTTTCAGGGTCCTTTCTGGCAGGCGCTGCCCTGTCCTGTCTCATTTGCTTGCCTGTCCCTGATGGTTGATTAGCCACCTGGCTTTTGCTCTGCTGTGCATGTGCCCCTTTTCCGGAGATGTCTTCTGGGGTTCCCGAGAATGCACATCATTTGCGTGGATCCAAGCATTGTGCTTTGAGCAAGGGCTGGGCCTACAGAGAGGTGGGCAACGGGCCTTCTCCATGGCATACGTGTAGTGACGAACACGAGAGAAAATGCATGTGACTTAACCCGTGCATTTCGCATCAACTCGTGCATTTCACATCAGCTACAAAAGGGAATAAATAAAATTGTAGTCACAAAGGCAAGTTTGGCTTTTGCAAAAACTGGTCTTGGCTGAGGTTCCAGTGAACAGTAGCCTCGTATGTGCCGAGGGTTGTGGGAAGAGTGATAACATCTATGGAGTATTTTGGCAACTGTGATTTTTCTGCATGATCCTCACACCCCTTGTTTTGGCCTCTGTCGCATTCAGGGCAAAGGGACCGGGCATGATCAGGAGTCCAAGGAATTGCATGTTATTTCTGTCCTCTTTTTAATTTTTGTACAACCCCAGAGAGACCTCTAAAGAGTCGTCACTTATTCTATACTCTGAGTCTTCTCTCAGTGCTTGGCACGGTGCTTCCCACTGTCTGTGTCACAAGTGCCCACGTGTTTCAGTGTGGGTCTGTGGGCACACACACATTTGTGCGGGTGAGTTTGGGTAAGACCTGTGCAGTGTGGCTGCTTTGTTGCTGAGGTTGAAACCACACATCCGGGAGAAGACACACCACTCTTTATCTTGACAATACGGCCCCCGCACCCCGAGGAAACAGCCCAGGAGCAGAAGGGGGAGGTGAGTGCGGGTGAAGGAGAACAGCGTCTCAGACTGTCACAGCCTGTGGTTTAAAAGTGGCTTGAGTTGCAATTAAAAAAGGCAGGGCCAAAGGTCATTTCCTGGCATTTCACTCGGGGTGGATAATTTTAGAGGGTGACGTGCCTCAGCTTGTGGAAATATTCTGAGAGACTTGTAACAGCTTAAGTCTAGCCAGCCTGAAATAAAAAATCAAAGAGGCTGACACATACAAAGACACCAGAGACAGGAGCACATTCGCAGACGTTAAGTGGGAGAAGAACTCAGCTTGATTGGCACTACTCCTAGGTCCTTATTTCTTGATTAGTGGTAGAGATTGGATAATTTTTAAATTATTAATTATTTTCAGAGAACACACATGCTCTCAGGTAGACTTAGGCAGGTTTGTCACTGGGAAGGTTAAATATTCTCTGTACTTGATAATTACCTAATCACCATTACTCTTTTACATTAATTCTGCCCCAGAACTCATTACGACTGGGCTGGGTTATTAAAGCTTGTGGGGGAAAGAAATAAAGCACCCTGTTGTTTGCACTGATTTATTAGCAAGAGAATTTGCCTTGAATACCAACCTTGCCCAGAATGGTCCAGATCAGTGTCTCTTGACAGTCTGTTAAATTTGTTCCTAGATGCACCTTTGTCTGTCCACTAGCAGGAAGTGCAGGAGAAAGTGCAAATGAGGCCCTCTCCAAGACATTGGAGGCCAGGAGGGCAACCCGACAGGAGAGGAAGGTGAAGGCAATTAGAGGAGCCCCACCTCCCTTGAATGTCACTGTGCTTCAAGGAGGCTGCTCTTCCCCCTAATGCCCACTTCAGGGTCCACTGCTAGCAGGTCTCACAGGTGGACACATCTGTTAGCTGTGTCCTTTTGGCCTGAATGTCTGTGAATCTGTGTTCAGATGAGTGAGGCCAGAAACCTCTCACATGGCCTTGACCCACACAGGACTTTGTGGGACCTACAAAAGGGAAGAAATAAAATTGTAGTCCCAAAGGCAAACTTGGCTTTTGCAAAAGCTGGTCTTGGCTGAGGTTCCAGTGAACAATAGCCTCATATGTGGCCTCGAAAGTAGGGAGACAAGGTATGCACACGTAGAAAGGGGCCATGGAAATGGGTCAAGCTGTCTGGATGCCATCTGGCAGAATGTATTAATGACCTCAAGAAGGTTCATATCTTTGAGTCAATGTTTTTATCTTCAGAAATGCATAAACATGTATGTCTAAAGTTTTGCAATATTAGTAATAAACATACGTATTGAATTACAGGGAGTTGATTAGGTTCATTGCAGTTTATCTATATGACATGATACTCTACTACACTCTTTAAAATTAAATTACACTGGTGTCTCGGTTCATGAATTTAATTCTTCGCATGATTCTGGTCACAGAATTCATTCCACAATTTTGGTCTCAATCTGCCTGCATAAAAAATCCTGTGACCAGAATCTGGAAAGAATTAAGTTCGTGAGCCGAATTTATTAAATTAAATTTCTTTTTCTACACTTACAGATAACTCAACTTTACTCAGGTAACACAGTGCACCACAGCTACCTCTCTAGATCCCGTTTCCTAATACAGCGGTTTCTATCCAGGAAGCAGTCATAGAAATTGGCAATGGCAAAACTCAAAAAACATATTGAACCAGATGGGTTTTCACTTTAGCCAGCCCCAGTGCAAGTTATACTAAGACACTGATTTGTAATCTATGAAAACACTTGGTTACTACACCCATGCAACTTTACAATGGAAAGATAAAAAAAGTTACATAGAACCAACTGTCATTCTTTGTGTAAACCATAAATATGAATTAATATTTCACCTGGAGAGAAGCTTCTGTGTATCTTTATGTTCAGAGAGAAGTCTGGGCAGTTTCCTTCATTATTAAATTGTCAACTTTCACTGTGCCATAGGAAGTGTCTGCCATTTCCTCTTCTTTTAGTTTCTTATAAGAGATATCTATATCTTCATCTTCATCTATGCTGTACATATTATTTATTGATACTGCAAAATGGTCTCCATCCATTTCTACTTTTTAAAGTATATGCAAAAAGTGAACTTTCATAAATTTTATTCTTCAAAATACATGAAAATATGTACTACAAAAATATGTGAAAACAAGTCATGATGCTAACAGTGATTATCCATGGATGGTAACACTCTTAGGGTTTCAAATCTTTCTGCATTAGTGTGCATTACCCTCTTAGTTGGGACATACACACAAGCTCATCCTTTCAGGTTTTAACTTACAATATCCATCGAATGCCTAAATCATCTCCAAGAACATCTGTACGAGTTAAGAATAATGTAAATTGTTTAGGAAATACCCAGATCCTCTGATCAAGAGCAGTATTGAAGTTTTAAAAACTCGTCTGAAGAGATCCACTCTGGAGGTGGTCTGAAAGAGGCTCATGGCTCTTAACCACAGAAAGAAATAAAAACAGTACCGAGTTACTGCAGCTCAGTTTCTTCCCAGAAGCTGCACATGTTCCAGAAGCGGAGTCTAGACCTCCTTCTGATGCCATGGTGAGCTTTCATTTTTATTGTTTTAACATGAAGGACCTGGACCACACAATTTTCTGGATCTCCCAGAGCAACAAACTGTTCCGATATTATGGTTTAAATCTACACCAAGGGCTGCTGGTCAGTGACTTGAAAATCACTACTCTTAGTATTAGGATGTGGCAAGAAACTTGCCCCAGAAAGTAGTGGCCTCAGTAAGTCCTTTGAACTCAGTTAGGGTTTCTTTTTGCTTCTGGAGACTAGAGATGTTGAACTGAACTATGACTGCCTGAACCAACTCCTAATTTGGTTTTGACTAAGAAATTACATTTCTATTGGAAGCAAGTTGGAATATGTTTTTCTGTATCTAACACTAAATCTACATAGTCTCTGAATCAAATTTCAATCTCTGTTATCCTTGCAGACCCTGAAAGCTTGTGAGGAGCTAGCGATGAAGTGCTTTGTTCTTCCTGGGCCATGGATAGACAAACCTTAGCGGAAGTGGCAGTGTTCTGAAGAAGTGTGAAAGAAAGCTGAAGTCTCTGAACAGCTGAGTTAATAAGTGTAGAAAAGCCTGCTTCTTGGCTTCTTATAATATATGGCAACAAATACCATTTCTAGTTCACTTGTCAATGTCTTGAAGCTGGAAGGATCTTAACTGGCCTCTGACATTCTTGACTGCTTCTGATCTTGCTAGGTTAAGTAGTTAATTGTTAAGCTATTTTAAAATGTCTCAGGATAAGTGCTAAGAAACGACTAAGAATAGATGCCACTAGATTTGTGGAGTCTTCACAGTGTGATGCTGTCCCAGGAATTAACCAATCAAAAAACCCAGATACTGAGCAAGGGCATGTGGAAATTGGGTGACAAAGGGGACCTAGTGGCACGGTGAACAGATGACCCTGCCTGGTTGCCTTGTTTTGAATCCTGGTTCCAGCCAATAAGGTATTACTTAAATTTAAATAAAAACGTTTTCTAAGCTTTAGTTACCTATCTATGAAAAACTTAACAGTCATATGTGGTATCTCTAATTAAGGCTTGTTGTAAGGATCAGACATAAGAATGTGTGGGACGCACCAAGAAGTCCACTACATACAGTGCTGCATCTTTATGGTGCTTGTTCAGCTTCACCCAAGATTTAGGAAAATGCATTTCTTGACAGCTATGAAAATTTTAGAACAATTTTTATTTTATTAGTCTGTGTTTGCAGTACAGAGTGTTCACATTCTGGGTGGGGAATCGGTATGTGGATATAGCACATCTTTTTTTTTTTTTTTTTTTTTTTTAAGACAGGGTCTTGCTTTGTAGTTCAGGCTGGCCCTGAGCTCACTATGTAGCCCAGGCAAGCTTTGAACTCAGCAATCCTCCTGTCTGCCTCCCGAATGCTGGGATGACAGGCGTGAGCCACCATGCCCGGCTAGCACATCTTAATTGTATTTTCAATCTCCTCTTCTCCCCCTTTTCCTTAATCCCCTTCATGATAACACTTTGTTTGTACCCATGATACTGGTGGGACTATAGAGGGTGATGATATCCGCGTGGGTGAAGTTCTGCAGGAAGTGGCATTTCTACACATCCTCAGGGTGGAAAAGTGGACGGAAGATTCTGTAGGACAATTTTTCAGCATTGATGAAAATTAAAGATATACATATCCTTGGACCCATAAATTCTATTTCTTGGAATCCACAACAAAGTCCCCTAGACTAAGTCATTTAGGAACAGTAGAAATTTATCATTCAGTCCTGGAGGCTGAGTTTAGGCCCCGGCAGAAACCGTGTCTAGGGAGGTCAGTGCCCTGCACATAACACAGTGGGGTTGCTCTGTCCCAACTTGGTGCAGGGCATGAGGGCCTGGGGTGCTCCCTCCAGCATGTGCTGCTGGGCATTAATCCCACGGATGCAAGGGGAGTCCATGTGACTTAATCAATTCCTTAAAAGCCTCATTTTTGGTGTTAACATTGTATCTTAGTTCTTAAGACACAAGTTTTGAGGAAGCACCAAAATTCAGACCATAGCACATCCTTAAAAAACTGAATAAGTAAACATGTAAGAACATGTGGGATACAGAATAAGTATTTTTATTACAGTGCTAGTTGTCACAGTACAAAAATGGAAGTGGACTGATGATACGCCAGGTGAGAACTGGTAAATTTTACCACAACAGAACTGGCTGTGAGGTAGTTATTCAGACAGAAGTAGAATTGGGATGGGGGATGCCCATTGTCAGGGGTGGAATCTCACCACCCAAAGGCACACTGAAGTCCAACTCCCAGGACCTCAGAAGGTGTCTGTCTTTAGAAATCAGATCTTTAACGAGCCAGTTAAGTTAAGGTGATGACATCCTGATGGGCCCTTACCTAATATGATTGGGATCTCCGGAAAAAGGACCGATTTAGAAACAGAGCAGCCATGCAGCCGTGTATGTTCTCCTGTGCCTATGTGCACACAGAAGAAATTCTGGAGTGATAGCACCAGGCTGGGCCTCCCATCCTGGGTTGTGATGGGAAGGGCTCCTTTTCTGCATCACGCATGGTCTGATTTGTTTCCCAAAGAGAATGTATTTCTTTATAAGTGTATTCTCCTTCTGAAAACTCAACTCCTGTGCACAACCAGGGTCCTTTACCTGTAGAAATATGAGAGAAAGGAGAGGCAGAGGAGGAGAAAGAATACAGCATAGGGGATCTTCCCAGCAGGGTCTTGAACCATTGTGAAGAAGGTTGCTGGTGAACACCATGCACAGCACCCCAGAACCCTGGAACTGCCAAGAGGAGGAGAGCTACTCTTGGCCTGGCAGGAGGGCACAGCCTTGTTTCTCCTGGGGCATTTCCCTCTTTTCACGTGCAAGGATCTGGCTTCCAGGTACTGTCCTCCATGTCCCCGCCTCTCAGGGGCAGCTCAAGGCTCAATCTGCCCCTAGGCTTATTCTGAACCTCTAGGAGTCACCTGTGGGGCAGATGTGGCCTCAAGTTCCTGTGAAATCCCATCTCACCCCATGTCTGTCTCCCCCTGAGCTCTGAGGTGCCTCTTGAACCATGGTAGGGGATAGCCTGGGGGAAGGAGGGGAGCAGAGGCCCAGAGTGGATGTGGGGTTTGTGAGGGTGGGTGGAAGGGTGCTCAGCCAGGGACCCACAAAGGTAGCATGGACCCCAAAGTAGCTTGTTTGGACACTTGAGGCCTCTCATTCCTTGCTGTTAACACTCACTCCTTTTCTACTTTCTTCCTTTTTCCTTTCAAGCTAAGACAGATTTGATCTCATCAACATAGTGAGAAAATGGCCTATAGTGTAGCCCTTTCCCTTGGAGATAGCAAAGACTTAATTGAACTCTAGTTGCCAGGGGAATAAATCCCTTAGAGTTGAAGAGGGTTCAAGTGACCCTGTGAGCCTGTCCCTTAGCCTTTGACCCAAATGCCAAAGTAACAGGTGTGTGTATACACAGACTCCTGGTATTCTTCCCATAGCTTCTTCAGGTCAGTTCCATTTGATTCCCCATTTTAGAGCTATGGAGTCTGAGGTGAGCAAAGTTAATTCACGTGTTCAGATCACACAGCTGTTGTGACAGTGTCGATCTCAGAGCAGGGTTCCACTGTGGTCCCTGTGTTCCTCTGCCCAGGACACTGGCTTAGAACCATGTGGTCGCATGTAGCTGGACACAACCTCCGCGAGTGACATGTGAACTTTGGTGGCATATTGGCAAGACTGGGCTGTGGCTGTGACTGAGAGACACCCAGGGCAAACCGAGTCTAACAAATCCCTAAGTAGCCAACAGAAGGACCCCTGGCAGAGGTCTAGGAGGACCCAGAGAGACACTGGTATGAGGCAAGTGGACTCCCAACTGCATGTGGAATGAAGCCAGCTCTCGGGATCTAGGAGGAGCCTCTCCCTACTTGGGCCCAGCTCCGTGCTAAATGTGGCACCCAGGAAACTGCTTCTTTGCTCTGTGGGGTGTCCAGATATGCCCCGGCCCCTGCCTGTCCTCAGATCTGCCCTTGACAGGCTGCATGAACAAAGCCCGTGACCTTCACCCCACTGTCCCGGATGATTCCGGCCCATGGTCTCTGGTTATCCAAGTGTTCCAGTGTGTTTAATGCTCTCAAAGAGCTGGTAGATGGAAAAACCACATGTGCAGTGGTTTTTCGCAAGTGAAGTGTTTTTACAGTTTTCACCCCAGCGGCAAGGGGATCAAACAGCATAGTCACAGAGGAAAGCTGAACAAGGCTACTGGACTCAGAGAGCTGTTTGCTTATATGAAAATATTCCATTGTCCTCTGTGCTCTCCCCACCTTGTCCTCTCCTCAAATAAGAGACCTTGACTCTCCTGGCAGCCTGAATGAGGTTTATGGATGAGATTGGTATTTAAGACTCTGGCAAAGCACGACCTTCGGCTTCCCAATAAGCAGCAAGGACAACTGCAGTGCTGAAGACCTGAGACTTTAATTCCCACCAATTGCTTCTCTCAAGCCCATTATGCATGAGAAATGCAGGGCTCATCCTCCGTTGGCGCGGTAATCCAGGGGTACCTCGGAACCACAGACCGGAGAATGTTAGAGCTGGAGAGGGCTGTAGAGGTCGGCAAGGGAGTTGGCCCTGCACGTTTACTGGTGAGCAGCTTTCCTTCAGGTATGTACGTCTGCAGGCTGGGTGGCCCTGCCCCCACAGGCTGTGTCCCGGAGGCACAGAGCAGCAGTGCTGCGGAGTCGTTAAGCATGCGTTCAAACGCCTTGGGCCTGTGAGCAGCGAGGAAGCAGGAGTAACAGAGGGCAAGAGAGACCGCAGAGCTGGGCTTCAGGGGTGACAGTGAAGACAGACCGCTCACTGCTTTCGAGCTGTCTCTTTGAGAAAGTTCTTAATGGAAGCAGAAAAGGGAAATCTTTTTCTTTGTCCTGTGATCAGAACATAGGGCGAATGTTTAAAAAGAAATGATTACAGTAAAAGACAAGTTGCCATTAATTTTCTCAAAATGCTCCCCCTGCCTTGGAACACATGGGTCTTGTTATCCTTGGTACTTTCTGAAGCAGTTCTGGAGGTCCCCGTTCGTGAGTGTCTTTCCACCGTCTGATCAATAGTGTACTATTTGACCGCATGCGGGCTCTCAGAATCGTGACTGCCCATCCTCATCTGCCTGTTCTTTAGATCTGGCACCAGGAAACATCTGACTCTTCTCCAGGGTCAAAAGGCTCGGGAAAGGCAAATTGATTCAGGGTACAAGGCCGCTGCTACTGCAGTACTTGCGAAAAGGGACTCTAAGAACTGCTTCAGAAGTGAGATGATGGGGTAAGTGTGTTGAAGTGAGAGGAGTAGTTTGAGGGGCATTAATGACAGTGTAACTGCTACTGTAATCATTTAAAGTGATTAGGACCCACCATATTTTTTATCATACCTTGTATCTCTTTCTTGTGTGTTTTTACATTCCTTACAGCCCTGCGATGAAGTTACTCACTCTCTAGGTCTCTGGTTTCTCTGGCCAATCTGAAGCATCATGTTGACAGCTACTAGTTTCTGAGCACTCGCCCTATGCTGTGCACCATTTCTGGCTTTGCAAGCATTTTCCCAATGAGAAGCGTATGATCTTTGGTTAGGCTGAGTGTGGACAGCAGCTCCATCACATCCACTGAAGACTAAAGCAAGAAGAGATAATGCCATGATCCCAGGTCACACACAGGGTCACTGAGTCCCAAGGAGGAAGAAATACTTTGGCAAGAAGAGCTTCCAAACTAGGGCTAACCTTGTGTGGAGAGTGTGTGCTGGTGGTGAGTTAGGTTAGGCAGGGTGTCCCTGAAGCAGGGTGCCCTGCTGCATATACTCCACCCTCTAGCTGTAGGGTCTGCACACAGCAGGTGAGGTGGAAGCATTAGAGAAAGGCTGTAATTCTTACTGGCTGTACGGCCTTGACAGCATCCTGTCTCAGAATTTCCATGTCTACCTTTGTGTCACAGATGTGACAGTGCTTGTGCTGACTGTGAGGGAGATAAAACGCATTCCTTGCAGAGTGGCTAAGCTTGAAGTTGCCATCCAGGGCCTGACACCTGCAATGTTGGAGACAGTCATGCCCCCTACAGGGCATACATGCCACCACCCCTGAAACTGCCTGTACAAACACACATACTTTCCTTCCTACACATGCTCCCCGAGATATGTTGCCTTATAAATAAGGCATGATGAAAGATTGACAATAAGTGATATTGAAGTGGAAAATTTATAGTGGTATAGTATAATAAAAGTTATATGAACACTCCCAGTGTCTTACTGTTCTCACCCTTCCTCCTGTGATGAGATGGTGCATTTCCTGGGAGGTGGAATGGCATAGGGTGAGATGTGACTCAGTGTCAGGCTGCTGTGGACCTCTCCCTGGTGCCGCAGGAGCTCTTCTGGGTCATAGATGGAGGTGCACACCACTCTGTTCTGTCCATTCAGGATGAGGATTCATCCCTCTGTCCAGAGGTCCACATGGGATGTTACCTACCTGTCAGTAACTTAGTGTCTGTCTTAGTTAACACTGTGTAGCCCAGCTTTTGTGCTGAGAACAGTGCACACTTAAAATACATAAATTGTTGATTTCTGGAATTTTCTATTTGATGTTTTGGGGCTACAATTTGCCCTGGATCATTGAAACTATAGAAATAACTGCTGACAGTGCTGGTGGGGGCCTCCAAAAGATGGTGCCTTTGGCTGGGAAAGGCCAGCTTCTTCCTTGCCTCTCAATTCTGTCTCGATGAATTTCCACTACAGTACCCCTCCTGGTGTCTCCCCTCTCCATTTACTCAGTGAGGCTCAGCACAGGGAGGAAACTAGTCAGACAGTGTTTGCTTGGCCGCTAAATGAGAAGCTCAGGTGTGAACGCAGAGCCTTCACACTGCGCTGCCTGCCCAGGTGACTCCTCAGAGACAAGGTGCACCTGCCACCATGTGCTCCCATTCTCCCTGGCAGTGCAATCGCTTGACTGCCAGCTCCCTGGGAGACAGCATGGAGAAGTGGGCATCAAGACAGGACCTGGAGCATGCTTTCCCACATTTATTTCACACCCTCGTCTTTCTACCCTGGGGAGGGGAAGTTTACGCATGTGCGGTATTCACTCATCCACAGCCCACTGATAAGGGCCTCTGCCACACGCTCTCTCTGATTATTAGCTTCCTCTTCCACTCCAGAAGTTCCTGCCTTGGAGATAAGTTACATTATCTCAATAATTCAGACATTTTATGTAGAAGCATGGGAAATATTTGGGCATGGGAGGGCCGTGGGTCATGGGCAAAGTTACTAGAATATTCTTTCAAGGAGAGAAAAATATTTTGGTCATTTTTGTTTTGTTTTGTTGAGGATTGGGCTGGTTGGCACCACAAGAAACTAGGCCAAATGACTTCTGGTAATCTAGGCTTCTCGTGCTCTGGCTTGCCTGTCCAGTCTTGGTCTCGTTCATGAATGAGCCCCACAGATGTATTCCAAGGGCCATGGGTCCCTCAGTGACAGCTTCCCAGCAGGCGGTCCCTGTATGCCTTCTTAGCCAGTGGCAGGAGCAGCCCTCAGGCACCTGTTGCCAGCGACAGGAACAGGACACCTGAGCAAGGAGTGACCCATGTTGTCTGGGTCCCAGAGTGAAATTCACTGGCCTAATTGCCATGTATAATTTCTCTGCACCTCTTTCTGCTAAGTGCTCTTTAACAGCAAAGCACTTAGTAAATTATAAGGAGGGACTAGCTCAAAAGTGCTTACAAATAAGAATTATGGAAAATCAGAAGCCAAGAACTCACAACAGCAATTTTTTTCTTTAATCAGAAATGGAGTCAGAACTGTACAGGAGGGGCAAGGGCTTGAAGGCAAGCGATAACAAAACTGTTCATATATTTTAAGACGTAATCTATTATTTTAAAAATTATTTTATTACAAGGCAGTTTTATTTTTTAAAAAAGTCTGTGTTCCAATATTCTACTGGGTGCCTCAAGGGAAGCCAGATAAAGGGTAATATTAGAACTAATGGGAATTAACTTCAGTATTAACCCACGAGGCTAAGAAAGCAAGAGGAACAAATTGGTAGATTGGGGAATTCAGCCACCAAGCAGCCCATGCCAAATATGTTCCATCACTGTTTCTGCTGGTTTTCATTTCAGGAAAGGGAGTTAGTCACACAGAAGCGAGCTCTGATCTCAGCCACAAGGGTGTCAGGAAGAAACAGAACCCAGGCTTTCTGGACTCTCGGGCAATCCCACAGGAAGACAGTGAGTTCCTTGCAAACCGAGCCTGGAGGAGCCAGTCATCCATCAAAGCGCTGGTGCTTGGCAGGCGCCTCATCAGATGCCTCCCGGGAGCAGAACATCAAGCACAATTGGGTACATATTTTTTTCATGTCTTACCACTATAGCTGGGATTTGTAGCACTGGGTTCATGAGAGGCCATGTTTGACAGAACAGCAGAGGAGGCACCGTTGAAAACCACAGATCGTGTACATAAACATGGTTAGGGCAGTGGGTGGGGTGTGATGGCCCAGCGAACGTCAGGCCTGTTTTCCTCTCCTTTCTCCACTGTGGCTGTGGAATGACAGGACAATGGAAGCTGCCACTGGGATTTGAATCTTAAGTGTCCACCCAAAGGCTGATACCTGGCACTTGGCTCTGTCCCCAGCAGGGTGCTACTGGGGAGTGGGGGCTCTTTAAGAGTCAAGGACTAGTGGGAAGTTTGTGGTACTCATGTCCTTGTGAAGAGGACTGTGGGGCCCTTGTTTGTTTTATCTGCCACCCATATCTCTATTGCCATCTAGCTTCTCCACCAGAGGTCAGAAAAACCAGTGTGTCCCTGTGGCAATAGACTGCAGCTTCCAAATCTGTGAGCCACAGTCAACCTTTCCTCTTCTAATCTGAGTGTCTCAGGTATTTGTCACAGTGATGAAAAGCTGACTCACCGACGCCTAAGGAGAAGACTTGGTTGAGCTCTCCAGAACTCAGTGTCTTTCTTTGACTTCATAAGGTAGATAGATAACTCCACGTGCACATGAGCTCACCCTATAGAATAGAATTTCTTCGGTCTGCTTCCTCTGTTTCTAGCACCACACATATGTGTGTCTTAAGAGCCTGGGTAGTAGGGTTGTTTCTATCACCCAGCTATGGGCTGATTCACGATGGAACTGACGCAAAAGCCATCTGATTCTCAGGTGACAAGAGCTCCTTTCCAGCGCGCACGCATGTGTGGATGCATGCGCACGCGCGCGCGCGCGCACACACACACACACACACACACACACACACACACACACTATAGTGCTCATGCTGGTAAATCCAACAGCCCAAAGGGAGGATGAATCACAGAGAACAAACTCTCCTGTTCTCTCTAACAGGCTCCCTTACTGCATGAGGGAGATTCCTAGATGTGAGGCTTTAAAATCAAGAAATCTCTTTTCTTTGCCTGTCAGGGGTTCCTTTTCCACACTTACTCCCGAAGTCTCAGCTGGCACTTATATGTGTACAGCAGCCTCAATCACAAGAAGACTCACACAGACAGTTTGCAGGCTTCGGACTGTCGGCAACATCCCCAGTGAAGGTAGGGCCACTATTCCAGAGCAAAGTGTACCCTTCCCTGAGCCCTTTGCCTGCTGTGTGCTCCTGCCCCTCAGATGGATGTGCAGATAGTCACTGCGAACGGGGTCAGAGCAGAAGAGAAGACGAGCTGCCTACTGTCTTCTCTGCACCATCCACACTGGCTGCTTTGATAACACTTTCTATCCTTTCCACATTGTTGGGCGGGATGAATGGCAAATGTATACAGCTTAACAAATGTATGGTAAAGATGCACTTTCCCCATTGTCTGTATCTGTAAAAGATTCTACGGAAGGTGGAAGGCAGAACGAAAGCCACTTTGCGGGAATGACGGATACAATATGAAGCTCTGTAGCCAGAGCATCTGACTTGCTGAGTTTTAATGGGGTTGTCATCGCCGGACTGTTAGCTTAACTTATGAAAATCAAGCGTAGGCCTTTTTGTTGCTTCATAAATCCAGATGAACAATAGTCCGACAACAGAAACAGGCTCTGATTTTGGAATGATTGCTCTTCGTGTATCACCAGTAATGAAGTATGAAGGAAATCGAAGACTTATTGCTTACAGATATTAGCACAGACCCAGATGGCTCAATTTTTTTTTAACCATAATAGATAATTCTTGAATTATGTGCCTAACAAAGACAAATTCTAGAACTAACGGAAGGCATTTATTATATTAACAAGTGTGTTTTCAATTCCTTCAAAACAGAATGTAATTTAATCTTGGCTTCAGAGACAGATTGGAAATGTTAAATGTCTGCTTTTCAGAATGATTTCTGAAGGGAGAAAAGTATTCACCATCAGCTCGAACTGTGTAACTGGGGAAAGGATGTTTATCTTAACAGCACAGAAAGGGAGAAGTTGTGGGTGTTTTCTTTTCATTTTTAAAATATGGAGCAGATTGTATATATCCTAGTCCTTCCTCAGGGCAACTTCTGCCTTGGTGAATGTGACATATTCCGCCATGAGGAAGAATAATTATTTTATAGTGAGGGAACCTTGGCCTCACGCTCCACACTTAGAGATGCAAATCCGGAGAATGCCCACTGCTCTTCTCTCTCTTGTGTGTTTCTCTAAGGAGCTCAGGTGGGGATGGCTCTGGCCGAGACTCAAGATTTATCATTTGGGGAGCATTGAAGGACCCCAGATTAATGATCCACCTACAGAGGATGGTCAGAGCTGTGGGGACCTGGACGCAGTGCCACATGACCAATTATAGAAGATCCCGGGGAGATTCTTGGGAGGGGAAGTGGGAGCAGGAGTCACTGTGGAGTTGATAGTCAGTCTCATATTGGAGAGGTGGCTTCTGAGGCCAACCAAGGAGCAATGTCGGCGTTGCATGAGAAAAGATGCTTTCATGCCACTGAAGTAATGTCGCGCGCGATTCACCCTCCAGGGAAGGATGAATACTGGGTATTGTGCCCATCTGCAAGAGGCTTGGGGACTCTCGTCCAGTAGGTGATGGGGAGGATAGAGTAAAAACGGTGGGAAGGTACTGTTTGGAGGTAAATCTGGAAGAGAAATTCAGACAGTGCCAAGGAAGCTGTCTCCATCTGAGGGGAGTGGGCAAGAGGAAGGAAGTTAGTTAGTAAGCAGTGGATGAAAACAGGAAGCAGTAAGACTAAGTAAGTGACTTCAGGAGGGAATCAGGAAATGCCAAGGGGGAGAATCTGCATTATTCTGAACCTCCTCCCCCAAAGCTTTTACAGAATACCTGTGTCCCCACCTGTAACCAGAAAGGAGTGGTTGGCATGTTGTGGCAATTTGCATGGGGACCTGCTAATGGTGAGAGATGCCCAAGGAGAGGATTTCTCCACATTGCTCATGAGGAAGGCCAGCTGAAACTTTCCCAGGGATACCATACAGGAGAGGCCAGGCTTTCGTGCGACCCTTTTCTAAGGGTCCTGTCAAGTTCTATGCTATCACACAAGTGTCTTCTTGACACCATGATTCATTCAGAATTTTTGCATTCAGCTCCTACTATGTGCCAGCCAAGTACAAGGCAATGAGAATACAGTTGGCAAAAAGAGGCCATAAGTCTTGCTCTATGGACCTAACTGCCCGCCAGGGTCGTGAGCAGGTGTGCTGACCAGTGTGACGCCCTCCGCAGCTGTGGGATGAATAAAAGGCAAGTCAAGAGATGGACAAGGAGAGGGCAGATTCTTGGATGCATCATTTTAAAGTAGATCCATAATGTAAATAGGAGCTGTCTGGAGAGGAAAAGGAAGGTATATTGAGAGAGAAGAAGAGAGAAAGGAGGAAACCCTCCAGCCAGAAAAGTGTTAATGAAAATGTGGAGGGAAGGAAAGGTGAATCCCACTGATGGACCTGAACAAAACAAACTTATATGAAAGGCTTAATTAGCTACATTAAATTAGACATTGAGCAGGGGAAGACAGGGGAAGGGTGCATACATTTTAACGTGGATTAGAGTGATCTGGAAGGGGTTAAAGAAGTGAAGATTATTTCTTGCAGGCAGAGTTTGATTGAATGAAACATGGAACTTTTGTGGGGGGACAGGCTTGAGGGGAAAGGCATGGCTCTTGTGGAGTGGAGTAGGACATTCAAGGATATCAAGGTGCACAAAAGCCACAGAGGCAAGGTGGCGACTTTTGTGTCTTTAGCTGGTGAGAAGATGCTAAAGCAAGCTCCTTCTCCCAGCCTTGTGTGAGCGTCGCTCTCTGCTTGGTGTCTTCCAGACTTGAGAGTTTGGCAGCCTCCCCAGCTCCCTTGCAGCGAGATCCTACAGGACAGTTGGTTAGTGCTCTTAGGAGGGACAGGCCTCCATCACCCAGGGTACATTCTGCTTTCTTCAAAGCTGTGTAGTCTGCATGGTGTCTCACAGATGTTTGAGAAGGGTTTGGCTGTCTTTGTTGCAGGAGGACAGGAGGGTTGCAGAAGAGCAGCAGCTTCCCCAAAGTGGAGCTGATGCAGACACATTCTCAGTCTGATGAATCCTGTTTTGCATATGGTTCTCATGGCAGGGGCATCAGAAGTAAGGGGTTTCCTCTGCACCAGACAGAAAGAAGTAGCTTAGGTGAGGGAGAGACCTCAGGGGCTGCTCCCAGAGCAGCTGTGCGTCCTTGGAGAAGGTAGCAAGGACTCTCCTGTATGAAGGAAAAGAAAGCCCCGGCCAGCAACAATGCCTCGGAATGGTGGATAAGCGTTTGCTCTTTTCCTCTGGCTCTTTTCTTTAATTCTTTTTCTCTATTGCATCACTGTGGAGTTGAAACTAGCTGAATCAGCACTAAGCCATTTAGCAAGAAATGATGAAAACTGTCATTTTCCCTTCTGCACAGTAACACATAGCACAGAGCTAGAGGGATGCAGGTTGCTGACAGTGCCACATACCTCTGACTGGGCTGTGGGTGAGAAGAGCCCATGGATTCATCGGCAGCCACTTCCTGCACCAGGCTGAGGAGTGGACAGGAGGCCATCCCTGCAGCCAGAACACCTAGTTGACTGGCCCTAGAAACTCCCCTGCCAGGGTGAGGAGCGGGGCGAGTTGCAGGTCCAGGGGGAGTTTTGTCCAGAAAATGGGCATCCAGAGTGGTGGATGCTTAGAGTAGCTGTGTGAAAGAGTACCCACCAAGGGATGCACTCGACAGGGGTGGGGCATTGGCTTCCCATGGGCACATGCGCTTTGCTGGAGACAAGCTCATCTGCTCATTCCAGGGAGCACTGGGTGGTATTTTTACCGCTGTCTTCTCATTTTCAGATGCACTCAGGATCCGTCGGAAACAGCATGCATCTGTGATGTTGGGCATGCTTGCTGCCCTCTGAGCCTCGGTTTCTTCTTTTGCAGGGCAGAGATGTTCATACCCAGCACTCTAGCACTTTTTGGCCAAGTAATGACATGAGAGTGGGCCCACACCCTGTGAGGTGCACACCATCACGCTTTTCCAAATCCAGAGTCCTCAGAGGCATTCAGAACGCTTATTTCAGCACTCTGCACAAGCAAGCAAATACACGGTCCCCTCACCGCCCTATCCACTGCCGCTTAATGGCTTTAATGCAGCTACAAACATGACCATTGACCCGTGCACTCTGATTGGGCAGTGGTATTAATGGGGATGAGTCAAGCCCCAGAGTCCTGAATTGCCACTGCCTCTGATTAAGCCCAGAGTCTCTCTCACTGACTCCACATCCTTGGTGTCCAAAATAGAATGAACGCCATTGTCAACCACCCACCTATTTCTGAAGTCCAGAGTTTTGGCAACATTCATTTCGACAATTAGAAATAATGCTCCATAAATGGATGAGGAGAGACCATGGAGAGAGCTCTTGCTGTCTTTTCTTTGATTGAACAAGTAGACGTGCATCACATTGGGCTCTGGCAAGGCACAACATGACACTGAGGAACACAACATGCCACAGAAACACCAAGCTCCCTGGCAGGCACACTTGGGAGACTTCATGGAAGTGAAGCTGTGGTCGCTCACAATTATCACTCCTGGAAGGTCCTGTCCACCTAATTATTATCTCACCCAGTTTTGAACACACATTTACCAAATATCTACTATTTCAGACATGTTTTCTAAGGAGCCCTTTGGGTGTTCTGTAGGGCATGAACTTTGGTGATCAGGAATTGATGAAAGGCCAGCTCTCAAGTTACTACAGAAGAACCCCAATGATTTGAGTTAGGCTGGTGGCACTTATGATAGAATGGAGGCATCTGATTGTCCCTAACAAAGTGGCATGCCTTGCCAACAGGTGGGGTACGGTTTGTAGGGGAGGGTGGAGGAAGATCAAAGATGGTGCCCAGAGTTCTGGCTTAGGGAGGACCCAGGAGGCCAGGCATTGTGGAGAACTCTCATTTGTACACCTTGCATCTCAGATGCCTTTAAGCCATTCAAGCAGGAGTTAACCAGTATGCACCCGAGAATAAAGCCTGCAGCTCAGGTGGGACAGACGTGAACCCTGGGGAATACAAATATGCAAGTCATCAGACTCAGGAGTCCGGGTAGAATCACCTGAGGAAAGAGTGACCCAAAGCCATCATCCCAACAGAAGAGAGTGCATGGGTGGAAAGAGGTATGGAGAATGGCTAGCGGTGGCCATGGCATCATGGAGGGGGAGGGCCTGTTGTGTGGGTCTGCAGACCCAGCCCCTGCGATCGTGCTCCTTTTCACGTTACCTTCTCCCTCTCTGATTGCACAGCCTGATGAATCCAGGAACTGGGACTTGTGTCTGCCTCTGAAAGAGACCCCAGGCTATCCAAGTGACGAATTATCTGCTTATCACAGCTGACACTGCTACCGTTCTACTTTATTATTTCTTGCTATTATTTTCTCTGACTTTGGAGAGCTGACTGAGGCCTTTTATCTGGATGCCCACGCTCCATCACTGCTCTACTTCCTCTGCCTTCTTCCCTCCCATCCCTGATGGGGCTGCCCCGCTGTCTCCTCCAGCAGGTCTTTATCCACTTGATCTGGTTTATCTGCTGTGCGTCCTCAAGGTTTGGTTGTTTCTCTATTGTTATTTGAAATTTATCTGATTCCAAACCTGACATTATATCTCCTCATGATATACAGTTGTCTGGTGATTGTTTATCCAGTGAGAGTTTATTATGCTGCATCAACTTTATTTTCCTCCCTTCCTGGTTGGGGATAAAATCTGATGTCTGCAAATCATCCCCACAAGCGCACAGTGAGACAGAGCTCGTTTCCACCCAGGTTACCCTCACCGGGGGAGAATTCAGGTCAAATTGCTTTGCCCTTGAATGGCATTTTCCTTTAATTCCAAGCCCCACTTTCTTTTGCATTTTATTTGAACTCAGACATTATTCACATCCTATTGCTTGCTTCTCTGATTGGAAGACCATTCCTACTGATGGTGGGTGTAGTATAAATATTTTATTTTGAGGGTTTGTTCAGCCAGTTCTATTTGGACAGAGATGAAATACCGGCTATAGTCCCTGTGTGTGAAGAACATCATGTTCAGCCTTTTACTCCCAAGGCAAATTATTTGCTTAAGTAAGGGTTTCTTCCTTGATTACAACTTTTATTATTGAGATCTTGTCTGAATTTCCCAGGTGTGTTTTGAATTTCCCATTCTTGCTCTGCGTACCACAGAGCTAGTCTCAGACCATATATTTGCCTGTGCTCCCAGCTCTGATGGAGACAGGGCCTTACCTAGACAAACAGCCCTGGGCATAGAAAGCTAAACAGGAGCACAGTATCTGGGTATGCTACTTATTTTTCCTGACTGAGGAAATTGGCTGGATGTTAACAGATATATCTATTACGTGTCACAGTATTTGTTTTAGAATATTACCTCTCCCTGGTTTGCAAAATCTTAGAATAGGATGAAAGATGAAGAAAGTAGGGTAAAATAGAAAAAATTATATTTAACTGACTGATCTATGTAAACACAAACACATATTGAACACCTAGAACATGCCAAGGACTCTAGCATGCTAGCCAGTGTGCCAGGCATGGGATAGGAAGATGAACAAGCGAGCAAATTTTAAGAACTGTAGGGGAGAAAGAAGCAGAGAGACTGTTATAAATGTGTCCTGACTGATATGCACTCTGGCAGCAGCCGCAACACACTGCTACAGGAGCCCAGAAGAGAGAGTTATAAGATGTTGAGGGTGCTGAGATGGAATGGCAGAGACCCAGCCTCTGGCCCCAGGTGCTGGTCAGGAGAGAAGGTGGGACTGCAGTGGGGAGTCTTCTGCTCTCAGTGCAGACAAGGCAGTGTTCCCAAGTGGCTGTGGCATCAGAGGGAGTCAAAGGGCAGGGCTGGAAAAGGAGAGCGGAGGGAAGAGCGCCTCTCAAGAGAGGCCAGACGCCAGGGTCAGGAGCCGCTGGCCTGGTTAGCTGAGGGCAGCGGACGATGGAGGACGGAAGCAGCCAGTGCAAAAGCTAGGGCATCCAAAGAACACGGAAGCATCTATGTAGCTTCCCCTAGCTCAGATTTCCATCCCAGCCGCAGATGCAGGGACTTCAGCAGACTTGAGTCTTGATTCTTTGTTTCACAGTGTCCCTGTTTCTGCATGGCCGCCCCATCGCTTTTATCCCTTGGTTCTTAAAGCTTTGCTGGTCTCACATGTCCTCTGTTGTGTCCTTTTTCAGTCAAAGCCCCAGCCATATCTTCCTTACTGCATTTCCAGCTGTACCCAGCTGTGACTGGGTAGGAGCGGCATAGGCCTCGCGGTGGGCCTTCACTGTTCAGAGGGCCTCGAGATGTGTTGGTCCCGCCCCACTGAGGCCTACTGTACCAGGTGGGGACAGGTACAAGGAGGAAAGGAGACACTGGCAAGTATGTCTGGAAGGAGGGGCCTGCTGTTGCCAGCGACACAAGCCAAAGCAGAGGCATAGTCTCTGGACTTCGGTCACTCTTTAAAATTACTAGATTCACATGCTATTCCTAGCTTCAGTGGAGTCATTGTGAGTAGCATGAAAGAAAAGGCTGGGAAAGGAACGTAATAGGTTTGGTGAATTATGACAGTTTGTCCTCAGCCATCGCCTGCCCCCCTGCATCATGTCGAAAGCGGTGAGAGCAGGTGTCCAGGACATGAGAAGGTGGAGTGACCACCTCACCTTCTCCATCTCCGCATTCTGGTGTGTGTTGAAAATGCCAAGCCAGCAGCTTGCTCAGAGACAGAAGCCAACTTGGGGGTGAAATTGCATCAGCGAGGGACATGAGGCTAGACATGGGGAACATGGTTCACAAGGCACTGAGAGAACAGAGGGGAGCATTCGATTTCCCTCCATGGAAATCTGCTGGAAGACAAGAGAAAGCCATCTGTCTGGTACAGTATAAACAGAGCAGCACTTAGGCGCAGGGGATGGATTTGTTTTTTTCTTTAAACAAATTTTAAAGTTTCTATGAACACAGTACCAATACCTTCACACAGTTGCAACTTTGCTTCAGCTGGTCATTATTTAATTTTTACTTAATACCAGAGCAGTAGCATTTTCACATTTCTGTACTGTCCTTACCGTTGCTTTAATGACCGCATCATATCCCAGTACAAGGGTGAACTGTTCATTTAATGATATATCTGTGGTTAGTTTTGTTGATCCCTTTCTGGTCTAGTATTTTTTGTATTTTACGGTCTTTTTAATTCCTCTGTGTTGCACAAATTAGCCTGCTTTTCCTTGCCCAAATATTCTTAAATTTCTCCTTGCACTGTCTGGACAAGCACAAGGCCCAGAGGGCCTCATCTTGCTGGCTTTGGGGGAGATCAGGATACGGCGGGGAAGGCTGGTGTCAGGTGAAGTCCAGTGCCCGTTTTCGTGACGTCCTCGTTTGGGGATCCCATGACATCAGCTAAGGTCCTTCAGCTGGCAGACTTCAGTCTCTCCCTTCAGCAAGTGCTCATAGTTGTATGTATCTTAAAGGGTTGCATAAGGATTAAAGACAGTATTTGCAGAGTACGTGCTACAAAGTAGGCTCCTAGAAGATCTCATTACTCGGAACTGCGTGGCTAAATGAGTTGTGCCTTACATTCAATTAAAAGCACATCGGGGGCAGAAATCTTATTTGATCCGCCTCTGAGCCCTCCAGTGCCACAGAGGGCTCCATGCAGTTCCTGGTGCTGGCTGACTGTCTCACTCCGCAACCCTCTCTACTCGGCTGCATGGTGTAGGTGCCGTAAGATAGGCAGAGTGGCCTTCTTTCTGAGGTGGTGAGCTCTGGCCTCTCAGCAGGTGGTCAGGGGCTCCTGGGTGGAGGACCCCACTGCCCAGCGCAGCTACACCTCCTCCCAGAGGGAGAGTGGGGTGCAGGAAGCAGGGGCAGCTCCGGGAAACAGCTACCTGTAACGCAGCCCATGTGGACCTAGCATGAATATTCAGTGTGTATTTTACACTCTGTGACAGTTTTAGAGACCAGGTGCACACAGGATGCAGGGGCAGATGAGAAAGGAGGAGGAGAGGTAGAGGGAACCGATCCACAAACAAACCCCATTTCTCCACTCTGTACAGCACATTTGCCTTTCACGAGCACACAGATAAATCCCCGGCAGAACAGGGAAGCCAAGGGAAGCTGGCCTGGGAAAGGCGTGCAGTATCAGCTAATTGGTCTCAAACCTAAATCATAAAAAGACCTGTAATTATGCTGCTCGGAATTAACCCAGAAGGCTGCTGGGTGTTTGGTGGCAGGAGCAGGAGGGGCCCTGGTGGGGGGGGGCATTTCTTAAGTGAATTTATACTATTATAAGACCTGTCGCGGCGAGTAATAAAAATGGCGATGCTAAGTTAAGCCTTGTGTTATCCTGTTTGCTCAGATGCTAGTTATGCCAGCTGTAGCCAGCAGAAAGCACTTTTCAATTTATTTTTATGACTCTTCTCTAAAAGCATTCCATTAAAGGAATATTACCCTGTATGAAGTTTCGAGGCACCGATGGCAGTTTATTTGCTTGTTGTGCTGGAAAGGAATAAATAGTTGTCTGTGGTCCCCATTATTTCAGTTCTGCCTCTCTCACTCCAGTTAAGGGTCATATGTGGAATCTGCCTTCCGCTGGTCTGTGGGGCGCCCTCCCTGCTGGTGCTCACCAACTCTGGGCTGCTGGGAACCGCTGAGTTTCGAGTTTGCCCTTGTTGGTGAGAGGTGCTTCTGCAGGCGGCCTCCTCCGATGGCGGAGACAGCGAGGGTGCCGCGCTCCACTGTGCGACTTTGCAGCTGTGTGGGCAGAAGCAGAGCTGTGCCCTTCGGCCCTTTCCTCTCCTAGCAGCGAGACAGTCTGGAGGACAATGTAGTGCAGGGGCAGAGGGAACAGTCTTGGGGGGCGCGATGCTGAGCTCTGAAATTTAACCCCGCCGTGTAATATCTGTGACCCTGTACAGGCGACTTCAGTAACCTCAATGTGTCCTTCTTTCTTAACCTCGAAAATGGGAACGTGACAGTCACCTCCCCACTGGGTTCTCATGAAGATGAGTGAGACGGTAGATACAGGGTGCTTGAGACAGGACGCGTCACACGTTAAATGTTACATGTGTTGGATGCTTCGTTACCAGTGCTATAGCTGGTAGTTTAGTAAATTGGGATGGTGCTGGACTTCTAGCCCTGACCTCAGTACTAGCTTGTCAACTTACACATGTCACTCAATTTTGTTCAAATGATAATTCAAGTCCATTTCTCATTTGTGGGGGGATGTGAAGGCTGCAGAAATATAAACCTCATGATTCAGAACCATCCTTGTGACCATGCAAGATGTCTTTCAAATTCAGATGAGCAGAGTGCTAGCTCCTGGTCTCAGCGTGTCTTTAGAGTCAAGCATATTTTGAAGAGCTATTATAGGAACGTGAATTTCCTGGTGTTGTGGTTTATTATTGGTCATGAAATCTTAGCATTTGAACACGGACATCTGATTTCTGGGCAGAAACCCTTTGATGGTGCCTTGTGACTTGGTCTTGGTCTGTGCTGTGACTGGCCCCCACGCTGGGTTTGTCCTCGCAGCTCTCAGTCAACTGAAACTGTCTTCCTTTTAGTCCCAGCCCACTGAGAAAGTCGAATTCTTTCTCTGTGACACCTCTTTTTCCAAATATGAGCCCCGTGCCACCCATCCAGGCCCTTTGCTGCCACAGCCTCCTGCCCAGGATGCTTCGCAGCCTCACTGGCCGTGCCCTTGAGGAAGTGGCACACAGAGAGTGGTCTGGAGTCCTGGACACTGCTGGAAATACTTCCCCAGGCCGGAGTGTTTCTCCTCCCTCACTGTGAGCAGGACAGTTCTCACCTTCATCACAGTCACCATCGAGTCGCCATGCTCGGAAGCTGTGTCCTTTGCTGTGCAGTGGGAGCAGGAACCCTGCCTGATGCGGCCTCCACAGGCTATGAGCATGGCAGGTGAGGCATGTACAGTGCTGTTTGAAATGGCTTAGGAGGAAAGATGCATACTTGGATTTAATTTTATGGCAGTTGTGCTTTGTAGCTTACTACCACTCTTAAACATCCTTCACATTCCTGCAGTGAACGCACGCACTTGTCACTCTGTATTATAATTGTGTAGTTTTCCTTCGTAAGCTTTTCTGGACATTCTAGTTTGTAGAGGTTTTATAGAAACTTGATTTTGCCAGCTAATTTAATACTCATTGCTCCTTGCTTTGTGTGAGTTTTTTCAGGAAGCATGGCTTCTGTGGCTTGACCTAGAGGATGGAGAGAAATACTGGACATTTCACTTCTCAGAAATTTGTCCCTATGCACAATGTGTCCTGCTAAAACAATAATGGTCTGTTTCCTTTTTATCTCTCCCCAGATAAAGCATACTCTCTTACAGAGGCAATTTCTTTTTGTTTAAAGGTAGCTGGGTAAATACCTCCTAGTTTCCTGTAGATTATGAGCTCATTGAGGACAGAGAATGTGTTGCACTTCAGCTTGTTACCCTCAGAGACACTGACTCTGCCTTGTGCATGGTGGGCAGCAATTTTTTTTTTTTTTTGGTGGTGCCGGGGATTGAACTTGGGCCCTTGTGCTTCCATGGCAGGTGCGGTACCACCTGAACTAAATCCCCAGCTGTGGGCAGCAATTTTTTTGGGGGGGGGGCAGCAATTTTTAACGCAAGAATATTGGCCCAACAGCAGGGACATTGATACCCTCTAAAAACAACTTTCAACTGATGACATCATCGAGTTCTTATTTGTGTAGTTTGTTGCCTTTCTTCCAAGCTAACAAGATGACCTAACTTTGTTCTGTACACACACACATACACATACACACGCACATGCGCACACACCTCTACATAATGAGTGCATCATCTGCACCATCCTGGCACTCACTTCCTGTGCCCCAGTGAACTATGGGGCCCTGTGCTGGGGCCTGGTGCTCCCTGCTGATGTGGTGTGGTTATCTCATGGAGGAAGGAACTGGCTATGATGACTTGCTGCTTAAGTAGCATGTCGAAGACCATGGAAGAACACTGTATTTCTGGATGTGCGGGAATGTTACAGTTTACGTAGGAACATGAAGATAAGTCCATGTGCAAAATGAAAATATGAAAGATAGCATGGAAATGTGTAACAAGGAGGAAGGCCTCAGATGGCTTTAATGGAAGGCCTTTTATATGGGATGTACAGTTTTGGAGGGGTGAAGAAATTACACAGGACAGTTATATATTTAAAAGGACAAAAACATGACTAGGGAACTTGAGAGGAGAAATGTGCATAAAATATCCAGGTTGGATGCCTTTTCTGTCCATCAAGAGGCAGAAGGGGCCTCTCATTTTCCCAGGGCACTAATTCCTCCAACCTCCCAAGCCGGGCTATCATTCCTAATTCACTCGAGAGCTGCAGCCCACGCTCCATATGAAGTAATTGCAGAGGTAGGTGAGATGTGGGAAATTCACTATGAGAGTAAATGAAGGTTAAAACAAGTGGGGCTAGAGTGAGGAGAGGTTCTTGGGAATGCGGAGCAATGGGGAGAAGTAGCACACAAAAGTTGCACAGCTGGTGTTGGGACCATGGCTTTTGTAGGTAATGTGCATGGCCACTTTTGCCATCCAAAAGAAAGATGCTCCTTACAGCAAGAGTTAGAAAAGAAGGCAGCATTTTGTTTCTCCTTAGACCCTTTCATTCTTTCATACCTTAATTAATTTACTTTTGCCTGTACTGCTTGTTCAACTTCAGTCTTTTCTTGAGCTCCCCTCCCAGTCTCTGGCTGTTTCCTTCAATCGCCAACATCAGAGACAAGCCCACACAACTGGAGTAGGAGGCTAGGGATTCATCTCCCCTGGACTGTAACGGTGACAAATCCCTCTCAACTCTTTGGTTGAAAAATACAATTAAGTGGACTGGAGTGGGTTCTTTCCACAGAAAATTGGCTGGATTGAGACATGAGGATCCTAGAAGCTGAACCAATAAAAATCAATCATTCCCATCCCCCGGGCAAGTGGCACAAGGGGAAAAGTTTGCTTTGATATCTGTGTGCTG
This sequence comes from Thryonomys swinderianus, assembly GCA_004025085.1. Classification (NCBI taxonomy): domain Eukaryota; kingdom Metazoa; phylum Chordata; class Mammalia; order Rodentia; family Thryonomyidae; genus Thryonomys; species Thryonomys swinderianus. The sequence goes on along the minus strand of PVIC010000323.1, from coordinate 64,654 downwards.
TGGACAAAATGTGTGTGATTCTTACCCAATCAATAGAAACCTCTAAAAGGAAAAAATTGAAGGCGTCAGGAGTTATAACATCTCTGGGATGTTTGTGAAAATTGTCTCGCCTAAACGCTGGCCACTCTCCTCAGGCCTCTGTGTTTGCATAGCTTTGAAGCCCCGTGTGTTGTCTTTCTGCTCAAGCTGAGAAGGTTTGAAGAATCTCCAGCCTGCATGGTACACTCAGAAGAATCAACAACTTGCCCTGTCTCAGGGCTCCTCAGGTGGGGGGGAGGCAGAGGAGGGTACTCTTTCTTGGTGTTTATGTTCACCAAGGTCAGTGCTGTCCGGTACCTAAATACCACCCAAACATGATCACACCTTGAGGAACACAGTGCCAGGGCAGAAGACCTCTACCCAATAGCAATCTGTTCTCGTAGCCTTGTTATTTAATCCCCTAACCTCAATTACAGGTGGCCTATGTCCTGGTCATGCTGGGACCAGAGCTTGTCTGTGCCGTACAAGACGTGACATTTCTTGAAGGAATAAACTAGTAAATTAAAAAAAACCATTTTGCTAATCCAAACCTCTGTTTTAATAAGGTGGGTTATAGCATGTAAATCAGCAACCACGTACCTGATTTATTTTCCTAACACTGATTTTTTTCAGAGTGATTAGATGGATGTCCCTTCAGTGAAAATGGGAAATGCCTCCCACCTGCTGATCATGCTAAGCAGGGAAAACTGCATCTGTCTTCATCTTTATATGTGTCCAACTGCTGTACTCCTTTTAATTTTTATGGTGGTAAAATACCCAAAGTTCCTAATCTTAATCACCTTATATGGTTGCTCTGCACCTATCATTTCCATGCAGCTGTCTCCAGGACTTTTCACACTGAAAACCCATACTCATTAAGTGACTCTCCCCATCCCCCGACTCCAGCCCCACTTCACTTTCTGTCTCTGTGATGTGTCTGTGCCAGGTACCTCATACCAAGGGGTTCATAAAATACTTGTCCTTCTCTGTCTGATTCATCTTACTTAACACAATGTCCTCAAGATTTGTTCATTTTGTAGCATTTGTTAAAATCTCACTCCCTTTGAAGGCTGCGTAATAGTTCACTGGGTATATATACCACAGTTTATCTGTCCATCTGTTGATGGACGTTGGGATTGGCTGTACTTTTGGGTATTGTGAATACTTCCGCTATAAGCATGAATGTATAAAATCCCTTAAAGCTGCTGATAGCCATTATCTGAATATATACCCAAATGTGAAATTGCTGTATCACATGGTAATTTTATGTTTAAGTTTTGAGGAAATGTCATGCTGTTTTCCACAGTGGCTGTAAAATTTATAATCCCACTAGGGTTTCATTTTATTCACACCCTTGTGAATGATTATTCCTCCCTCTCTCTGTTTCTGTCTCTGTCTCTCTCTCTCTGTGTACACATGGGGTAGCATCCAGCCTAATGGCTGATTAGTCTTTGTGGAAATCTGCAAAATCTCATAGTGTGATCTTCTTCCCCACTTTTTTTTTTTTTTGAGACAGGGTCTTGCTTTGAAGTTCACACTGGTCCTAAGCTCACTATGTAGGCCAGGCAAGCCTCAAACTCACAGCAATCTTCCCGCCTCTGCCTCCCGAGTGCTGGGATTACAGGTATGAGCCACCACGCCCGGCACTGTGGTGTGTGGTACTGATTGCTGGTGGGCATGAGTCACCATGCCCAGTATTGTTTTATGTGGTTACCAGGGATTGAACCAGGGAGCTTACACTTGCTAGGCAGGTGCCAGAACCACTGAGTTAAACCTCCAGCCCTGACCACTTTTAAAAACATACTAACTTTCTTAGAAAAGTCATTTTGTCCCCTAATGTGCATGTGCAGCCTGATTTCACACTCTGGCTCCTGCTGAAGAGCAGCCTTTGGCAATACCTTTGCTGGTTGTGTGGCCGTTGGTGACATTTCCCAGTGATTTCATCCTGCTCTCTTTTATTATTTTATTTTTATTTTTAGTTGTTTTCTGTTTGTTTGGTTTTTTTGAGACAGAGTCTTACTTCATAGTTCAGGCTGACCCTGAACTCACTGTGTAGCCCAGGCTAGGCTTGAACTCACAGGAATCCTCCTACCTCTGCGTCCTGAGTGCTGGGATTACAGGTGTGAGCCACCACACTCAATTTATCCTGCTCTGTTTTCCAAATCGTTTTTCTTGTTTTCCTTGGCTACATCTGTTCTGATGTGTTTAACACCGAGTCTTCCTTTCTGGGGCCATCTCATTCTACTCATGTGACTGAGTCAAATAGTCCAATGTAAGCCTGGCTTCCTTGATGGTAAAAGAGAAATAAGAATTTTTACAAAGACTGATAGATTGTCTGTATAGAGAGATTTACACAGTGATGGGCACACAGTGTTATTTTAATGAATGATGGGAACTGTTACTGGTAATTTTTCTACTAACTGGATATTTGTCTTCATTTTCCTATTTCTATTGCTAATCCCAACCTGCTCTGTATAACCTAAGCTCTACACTCCATAGTAACCCTTCTTTTTAATCTTGTTTTCATACCCGTTGCAAAGGTTTCAATGATCACTCTAGATGATTAATCGTTATTTCCACCATTTCTTGTGCTTTAACAATCTATTTTTTTTTTTTTTTGAGACAAGGTTTCGCTTTGTAGTTCAGGCTGGCCCTGAGCTCACTATGTAGCCCAGGCAAGCCTTGAACTCAGCAATCCTCCTGCCCTTGCCTCCCGAGTGCTGGGATGACAGGCATGAGCCGCCATGCCCAGCAAACAATCTTTTAATGGATTGGTACTTTAGCAACAATTTTTTAAATTTCCTAGGCATTGATTCTGGCCTCTTTTTCCTTAGCTATTCCTGGTCTTCCCTAGTGGAATCATTTTCCTAAAATCGTCTTTTCAACTGATCATTCATAGTTTCAGAAACACTTATTTTTCTTTTTAAAAACTTAATTACTTAGAAATAATGCCAATATTCTCTCCCTCCATTCATAGCAGAGAGTTTCTGTGAATCCCCCAAACTCATGAAAGGAGTCATGATTGTGTCCTCTGAGCCCCCCATACAGACTCTGTGTACTGTGAAATCTTCATCTGTCATGTGAGGCCCAGTCACCCCTGGTCTGGCCTGAGCCGTTGTCAGTGACTGAGCCCCTCCTCAGACCCAGGGCTCAGGGCTCCATGAAGCCTGGCTTGTTCACAGCAGCCATGTGGGTCACAGGCCCTTGGGTCTCTGGGAAGAGCTGGGACCTATGGTACCTCTAGAGGACATGGCTTCTGTTCCCCACCTCAAACACACTTTATTTCCAGGTAGGGTTTGAAGCAGTGGTCTCTTCACATTGTCTGTTCCTTACAAAACCACTATTTAAATATAGAGGAAGAGGAAAGCGGTAAAGCTTATAGATTAAAAGCATTGTTTCTAGAGCCAGAGAAATCTGGGTTCCAGGGCTGGAGATTTAGCTCAGTGGTTCCAGCACCTGCCTGGCAAGCGCAAGGCCCTGAGTTTGATCCCAGAAACCACATACAATGCTGGGCATGGTGACTCACACCTACCAGCAATCAGTACCACATACCAGTGCCAGGTGTGGTGGCTCACGCCTGTAATCCCAGCACTCGGGAGGCAGAGGCAGGAGGATTGCTGAGTTCAAGGCTTGCCTGGGCTACATAGTGAGCTGAGGGCCAGCCTGAACTACAAAGCAAGAGCCTATCTCAAAAAAAAAAAAAAATCTGGGTTCCAGTCCTGCTTCTGCTACTCACAATGTACATGACTTCACCAGTAAAATAAGCGCAAGATACAGATCTCTTGGAGTTGTTGTTAGGATGTAAGAAATCACACCTGGATCTTTGGGAAGAAAATGGGCTTAAATGACAATATTGTTGATGACATTCTTATTATTCTAAAGATATTTCTTTACTCTGGGAGTGGTTGAGAAGAATAGAATAGCAGCATAAGGCAAATGCCACAGAGCTGCTGCTGGTGGGGATGGCTCTTCACTTCCAGCACCCCACATGTCTGCAGCAGTGCAAGTCTGAGCTCACTGCAGAGAGGGGTCTCTCCGGGTGGCCAGGCATCTTGGTATCCTTTCCACTCTTGAGGACCTTGGCTCTCGGATCCTGCTCTTCTTCCAGCTGTACCTCATTTACTCCAAGAGCAAAGATGATAAACAGTACATGCTCTGGCATGGTGAACGTCGTGATACATGTTCTAGCATTATGAACCATTTATTCTTTAGGTGGGTTGATTAAAGTTCGCTGACTTTAGCCTCTGGGAAAAAATGAAAACGTTATTGATTGGAAATAAAGCTACTTGATGGAGTATTTAAAGACTTCATAACTGCCAAAGACAGGAGATTCTACCCTAAAGAGAAAAGCACATCCTGCTTCCCTGGCAGTGGCATCTTCCGTAGCTCCAGCTACTCCATGATTCCTTCACTCCATTGCTGCCCAGATTCCATTGTCTGTGGTGGCCTTTTGGTACTTGACTGCATGATTTGGCACCATTTTCTTTTAGCTCTTTATTGCTTGGTTTCTGCATTTCCCTCCATCACTGAAGGACCTAGCACAGGGCTAGCACTTGGAGTACATTCTCTCTGAGTATAGTGAATGCCAACGAGATGGAAACTGAGGATACAACTGAATGTTAAAGACAAGCTTGCATTGTAGTAGCCACAGATTTAATTATTCTTCAATTCATAATTGAGAACGAGGGGGTTTTTGATGCCATTGGGAAGGATGGTTTGGATGCTCTCAGACTAGGTTTAGGGACCCATTAACTTTTAAGCTCAGTCCACTTCCAGACACCTTGAACCCCAAATCTGTGAACCCTAATCTCACAGTTTGACCTCTTTTTATAAATGGTCTTGGATATTCTCTAATGTCATCATATCTGAAAAGCTTTTCTCTCTCAGCTTCATCATGTTTCATCACTCATAAAATATATGTGAAAATCAATGACATTATATCATGGTGTCTTCAGTCTTGAGAGTTTTCCCTGTCTCTCTAATGATGTAGTGAATCAGAAAATAATTAAAAATCACTTAGATGGCAACCTCCCCCTTCCTCTCCCTAATCTCACGCCCCTCTGCTGGCACAAAGCGGTGTGATTGATGTCTCCTTCTACCCTGATTGCTCCGGGTAATGCAGGAAGTCTTCTAGGTGGGCCTGTGCCAGCACTGGCAGCTCACCGGCCTTGCTTGCCTCTGCATGTGTGCGCAATGGCGATTGCGATGGAGGAACTCCCTGCTCTGGGATCACCCCTCATTTGTCCTAACAGTGGCAACCACTATACAAAGCCATAGATGATGTTTTTGTAGCCACTTGGCAGTTGCTTGAAGGATGCTTGCATACTCCTTGTATTGCATGATGCTCACAAAAGTCTTGCAAGACAAATATTACTCTTACCACAGTAAGAGACAGAGACTCTGAGAATGGATTTGAAGCATGTATCTCAGGCTGGTGGTACAGCTCCGTGGTAAAGCCCAAGGTCACTCCACTTAGATGAGGGCAGGGATGGAATCATAGCCCAGGACTGTTCTTCCACCTTCTCTCCCTGGCTGTGCAGAGACAATGGCAGAAGAAATAGAGATAAGGGAGGGTTAAGGAAAGTGGTACATATTTTAGTCAAATTGGTGTACTTTCACTTTTGCAGAGTTTTAAGAGGGATTTGTTACATCATCAAACCTCTTGCTCTGCAGAATCCAGGTGACACTGAGGTACAAAGCCTTCATCCTGGCTAGGGGTACAGCTTTGCAGCTCAGTGAGGAGCAGTTGGTAAGGTGTGTGTGGCCTGGCATGTCCCCAGCACACACGCAGACATCTTCATCCCAGGCAGGTTGGCCAAACAATATGTGTACTGGCTCATGTGCATCTCCAGTTCAGCTGGTTTCAGGGATCTTCTGGGACCCCATGGGCTTATACATGTCTTCCTTGTTTAATGGCCCGTCTAACAACTGTTCAGATATAGACCCACTACTCAGATTTAGGAGCAGGAATGTGAGCAGTGGTGTGGCCTGTGGTGGCTTCTTCTACAGTGTAGCACTGTAATTTCTGCTGACTGTACTGTATAGTACAGTAGTATAATTTTATGTTCTGTTATGCATTGCAGTACTGCATATAAGAGTTATGCAAATAAAAGTGAAATGATGAATTGGAATTTTCTTTGACCATATCTTTGTTTTGAATATTGTAATGTACATATTATGTGCAATTCCTCTTTTAATGACCACTTCATTTAACGATCTATTGCAATAAGGGAACTAGGTCCTGAAGCAAGGAACGTCTGTGTCCAGTCACACACATCTCCCTTAGTGACCACTGGCAGTGCCTGGAGTCCAGTAACCTATACCTAGAGCTGAGAGTAGGTTCAGCTTCCTCAAAATGCTCAGCCTGTGTATTTGGACTACGGTGATTTCTATGCTTATCCAAGAGAAGATTCAATTACTACTGAATCTGGCCACAAGAGGCAGAGTTTTTAATCTACATAGAAGTGATTTTTCAATTTTAGCTATTTGTGGAATTACCTAGCATATTTAAAAATACTGATGTCTCAGGTCCCTCCTTAAAAATCTTAATGTAATTACTCTGGAATGAGCTTGGCATTTTCATTCAAAAAATCTCCTCAAGTGATTTTAATTGGAGGTCAAGATTGAGAAAAATTTTCATAAATACTTCCAGTGGCCAAGTAGCCCTGCCGTGAGTTGGGGTCGTGTAAGGGTGCAGAGTCTCAGCTGCAGCCTGGACCTTCTAAGGCAGGATCTATATGTCATTCACTGACCTTCCAGGTGACTCACATCGCACAATAGCTTGAGAAGGGCTGGCATAAAACCCGAGGCCCAAGTCCTGACTCTGGGCCCACATCTTGGCCTTGGCTCTTAAATTTAGTTTTCAGTTCCTTGTCTGGACAGTCTGTTATCTATCCTCCACTTCTTAGTTTTTCTCAGATGGAAGACCTTGTAAATTGGTGTTATTAATGACATAGGATCCAGAATCAGTTGAAGACTTTATCCTGAATTGACGTGCCTGCTTCCTGCTGTACAGTAAATAAGAAGGATTCTCTGAGAATGGATTTGAAGCACGTATCTTGGGCTCGTGTTGCAGTTCAGTGGTAAAAACAGGTGTGCACCAAGCCCTGGGTTTGATCTCTGGTACCACCACGGCAAAACCGTCTTGTGGCTCAGTTGACTGCTATAGTCCAGAGTAAGATAAAGCACTGTATTATTCCAGAAGTGAATACCAAAAGGAAAAGAAGTTGGATGGGGTTTTAAAGGTGATATGACAGTGTTCAAACTCATTTCTGGACACTTGGTCAGCCTGGGGACTTGACTTGCCACAGCAAGAAGGAGAGATCAGAGGCCCTAGCCTGGAGCTTCACCAGAAGAGGGGTGGTACAGATGACAGATGAAGCTGGTACTGTACATAGCTGCTGCCTCAGCCCATCTGCAGCATCTTAGAGTAATAAATCCTGAGGGGACACCAATGGATTCCTGATAGCAGGGAGAGTCACTCTTTAATGTGGGCCTGATAATGTCACTGAGCTCAGTCTTCTTAAATTTAAATGATTAGCAATGACCAGGCTCACTGCTGGGTGATGCATCGCTTACCCTGGTAATCGGGAAATCTATCCCACTTGCCTGCTTAGATTGATGATGTCATGTTGCACTGGGGCTTGCTTTCTCCCCATAATGGGAAAGAGCATGTTAGAATGCACTGGCCTTAAGCATTCTGGCCTCAGCATCCCTCATGAATTTGATAAATATCACAGACTCCCTGGGCAAATCTCAGAATTGCTGAATCTGGCATCTTTGGGAGGACTCTGTTTAGAGCACAGAGATGTCACTAATGGAATCAGCCACTGGACGATTCTATTCATTTCCTTGCTCTGGAGTTCCTGATAAGACAAATGTATGGCTTTGGATTGGGCCATATGAAATAAGAAGAAAACCGGTCACTAAAGCAGAGTTGGCCACCCTCTAATGCTAGGTGACAGGGCCCTACCTGGCGGGCATACACTTCTATGGGTATGCCCATACACAGACAGCTAAGCACTGTCTGTGATGAGGGCCTGCTGTCCCCATGCAGGGTCTTGTTCCATCAGGGTACACAGAGGGTACCAAGGGTCTCCTTGTCCTTCTTCCTGGCACAGTGGGAGATTTGATTATTTTATAAGCTTTCTCCCCTTTGAAGATTCCAAAAAAAGTGAAAACAAAACAGCCTTTAAGAAAATTTGGGGAACTTTTTGCTAGGAAACAACTATGGGGAATTGCAGGTAGAAATAATGGTCATCAAGGTCAGAGAGATCAGAAAGTCAGGACAAGAAACACTGGTCTTCAAAGAAATGCATAGGCTGCCATGGTGGGCAGGGTAGGAAAGCAGAAATCAGAATGAAAGTCCACCTAACAGTCTGAATTAGCAGTGGCATATTTCTTACATACTACAAGTCAGGTGTTGTGTGAGGTCCTTGAAATGCTGACTCAGTGGTCCATGCTCTTCCCTTGAAGAGCTCTCACCCTCTTAGGAGAAGCTGGTGTGCCACAAAGGGTCACCATGCGGTGTGTCACAAGCACTCACAGAGCATTCAGGACAGAGAGGATGGCTTCTGCAGAAGGAGAGGTCTGCATTGAACTCTGGCGTATGGGATTTTCTAAGCAGATTTAAGCACAGGGAATGAGAAACAATGAAATCTCTACCTAGAGGAATGATTCTACAAATAAGTGTTATCTGTTGCATTAGATTCCCCTTCAGAGTCACCGAGGGAAGTTGCATTTCTCAGGTCCAAAATGGTTCTCCGATCTGGTGTGGGTTTGACTGCAATCTGGTTTTATTGTTTAACACTGAAACTCCATTCACACCTTGTCTCTGCCTGACTGTTTAGGTGTCAACACTGGTTCCTACAGAGTGCTCTGAGCCCTGAGCCACACACCCCAGGGACTGCTCCCTCTCCGAATCGGCATGTGCTTATAGTCCCAAGGGACAGGAGTCCTTCTAAGGACACGGCTAAGCTTCTCATTCTGCCAGGAGCAGGCCGTCTCTTAGGTCAGCTGCCATCTGCCCAGGTCTCTGCACACTTTGAAAAAGTCCTTGTGTACAGCTGTGTGGCATTGCCAGCCGTAGACGGTGATGTATCTAGTTGCTCTGCCTATGGCCTCCTCCCGGGTGGTGGGGGAGGTAACTCTGGAGGGAAACCTCTCAGTTCTTCAAGCGAGACAAAGCATCAATTCTGAGTTTCCGAGCAGCAAAACTCCGAGCAAGGGCAACCCCGCAGAGATCTCGGTATTGTAGATTGAGGTGAACGGTGTGTCATGTAATAATGGAAACCACTGAAAAATACATGGAGGAGAGAAACGTATATTCCCAGACTAGAGGAAGATTGAAGGGTTAGAACCCAGGAAAAATATCATTTTAGAGGGGAAGAGTTTCCACGGCTCCATGAATAAATCATTGACCAGACAGGCCCCCTCTCTTCCCCTTTCTTTATTTTGAAGCCAGCAAATTGCTTCTGATTTGGAAAGGAAGTACGAGGCATGCTCGCAGGCTGCCTGCCTCGTGCTGCAGACAAATGAGGCCGCCGTTTTAACTTTTCATGAAGATGTTTATTAGGCTCTCGTGCTGTTCTGATCTAATGTTTCTTTGTGGCAGTTCATTTTTTTTTTTTAACCATGTAAAGGACTGAACAAGTCAGATAGAGCTATTCTTACTGTGAACGCTCAGATTTTTTTCTAGGCTGACCCAGCCTGAACCAGGGAAATAGGTGTCTTCCATATTTTCTTCTTGTTTTCTGGGAACCACAGAATGGACCGACTTTAGGGCAGACCTCTGCATCCAGTGAGGACTAAAGGTCCACTTAGTATCCCAGCAACCAGGCAGCTGTCACGCTCTGCCACTGCCACCAGGCCAGCCAGGGCAATTTTCTTTTTTTACCTCCTCCCTTAGGAAATGTCACTGTTTGACATCAAGAAAGGAAGCTTTGTCTTTAAAGAATTGTGGATGTTGACATATTGTTTTAGTCAACAAATATTTATGATACATTTTTAATACTATGTTAAAAATATGTATGTCCCTTTGTCTCTGTGTGTCTGGGTTATAATTAAATATTTATGGGAATTACCAGTTACATATTTTCTGAGCAACTGAAATATAGCTCCTGTATTCACAAACACATTCCTATATTTCTTTTCCGTGAAGATACTTACTAGAGCCATATATTTCTGTCACTTTTGAGTTTCCAAGGAGAAGAATCATTTCTGAATTCAAGATGTGAAGACAGCTTTCTCCCACCAATCTATTGTGTTTGCTTTCTATCCTGTTCCTGAGTTGAATAGTCCCTGGGTCATCCTGTTCCCCAGACCAGCAGGTGTCCCAGGGGTTCTGAAGCCCAAGCATTGCTGGAGATATAACTGTGCATCTAGTAAGGATGTATGTAGTGTTTCCTTATTGTATCAGTCCACTATATAATATGTAACCCAACAGTTAACCATGCAGGGCAGTTTTTGTAAACCTATCAGGCCACTAGAACTTATATGACTCATATTTTCCCATTTTAAAAAAAAGGACAAACTTAAATATTCTTACAGAGACTCATGCCCAAAGAATAATCTACTGGACCTATGCAGATATACTTGTGAGTGATCTTGATCTATACAAAAATCAGCTACGTTCTTTCTGAGTATTATTTAAAATGCCAAGAAGCAGTCTCCAATGAATTCCATGAAAGTCAAAGGGAGAATACAACCATTCTCTTGAATCCACGAATTGGGATTTGAATGTATTTGTTTTCTGAGGAACCTGGTGAGATGAAAGACAGGCATGACAACCAGAGGGATTGAGTATGGCTGAGCAGACCCCTCCTCTGTCCCTCGGGAGGTGTGGGTTCTGTAGCCTTGGTGACAAATAGTGGCCCTGGATGTAGGTGTGGTCACTCATGACAGTCCTGGTTGGAGTGCACGGCCTTCCTGAAACAGGCGCAAGTGGTGCAGCTCATCCTGGTACTTTCCTCTCCGAGGTCAGTGCTCTGACAGGTGCTCCCAGTTGACACTTTTTCTCCCCTCTGGCCACAAAAATGTTAAAAGACAAAACCAAAATATCTACCTGCCAATGTACTAAGATTATATTAATTTTCTTTTTTTTCCTTATTTTGGGTGGTGTACTGGGTATTGAACTCAAAATCTTGTGCTTGCCAGGCAGGTGCTGTGCCACTGAGCTAAACCCCTTGCCCTATAATAATTTTCTTAATGATTCCTGTCCCCAGCTTCATCTGAGTAATCTGTTCTGGCAACACCTCACCCTTCCACTTTGGCTGCCCACACCTGACATGGGGGACCTGCTGGCATTGTAGGGAGGCCATACCTTCCCTCCATAAGCCCTGTGATCTCCTTGCTGGCCTGGCTCACTGACTTGGTTTTTTTTCTACCTTCTGTTAACATCTCCATCTGTGACTTCTTCATCATGTACCTATAAAGCATCTAGTCTTAGAGCAATTTATTTCTAAGAGTAGGGAATATTTACAGTCTTACTGTTTATGGTTTAAAGTTGAATTGCCCCCAAAGACACATATACTGAGTGCTTGATTCCAAGTGTGTCAGCTCAGAGGTGGGGCCCAAAGAAAGGATGGATCTCAAGGTGCTGGCCTCACTGTTAGATTAATACACTGATGACCTCTTAGTTGAAAGGCTATTAGAAGGGCCCACTTGGAGTAAGGAGACATGCTTCACAAGGGTCCTGGCCTCTTTCTCTGTCTCTGTGTCATTCCATCTTACTCTGTTTCATGAATGCTGAGAGATGAGCAGCCTTTCTCCACCATATCCTTCTGCCATGTTTCTTTCTTACAGTGAAGTCTACCATGGACTGAACCCTCTAAAGTCATGAGCTTAATTCACCTCTTCTCCTCCGAATTTGTATATCAGGTATTTTGTCCCAGCAGCAAAAAAGTGGCCAATGCATGTATTTCAGGAGCTTTCTCTGTTCTCCTGGGTGGCAGAATTCTTGCTGGCCTTTATCCACCATGATGGAAGTAAGTGGCCCAGATTACCTGCTAATCAAATGCAGAAAGCACAGCAGTGGCCTCAGAGAAGGCTGCTAGACTCCAGCCAGCATTACATCTCACGCTGCTGCTGGTCTGTAAACCAGCCTTCCTGTGGCTCCTCCCCACCTCAAAGGTTTCTATGATCTTCAATTCTAATCTGGATAGACAAAGTTTCAATCTCCGAAATGAGAATGTGTGAGGCCCCTGTACTGGGAACGTGCTACTCTGAGGATTAAACCAACAATGCCGCACCTTCTGCTTTAATGAATTTATCTTTGTTTCTGCTCTTCAGAAAATGAAATGCCCTTGCCCCAAATTCCTCTCAGTGCTGGCTTCATGGGGCTCCTCTCCCCATGTTCGGGGCTCATTAAATTAAGTTTCTGTTGATAACCTTTGGCCGGAGCCATCTTCCGGAAGGACTCTAATGCATGTTAATAAGCCAGACTTGAAAGGCAGAAAGATCTCCAGGCCTGTGGTCCCTTTCATGCCTCAGCAGCTTCTATGGCAAAAGGATGACATGACTTTTATCAAGGCTTTGGCTACATTCATATCTCATGACATAGATTTTTTTTAAAGCAGAATTTCAAAGAGTCCTCTTTATCACACTATCTTTAGTCTTCCTCAACAGTTCATATGGATATTTCCTCAGAAGTTGCATAATCAAAGCCATAAAGTCATTTGTACATTTATATATATATATATTTTTTTATCTTCAGGGGCTCAGAGTTGGGAGAATTGCATCTTTAAAAGCAATTGCTGGTACAAAGACGAGCTTCGAATCAGCTCTGACCTTTTGTTCACAGTCCTCTGGTTGCAGGCACACTCACATCGCTATTTAGGCATGGGGGGCGTCCACTGCTTTGCCCAGAGAGAGGGTGGTCATTTCTGCAGCAGGGTTGCAGCTGGCAGCACTTTGGGCTCAGTTCTCGGACTACTGTCCAGGGGGCTGAGAGGCCCTTGGGCTGCAGGGTGCTGCCAGCTGCTGTTGCCTTTGACTTTCCAGCTCCCACTGAGCAGCCAGCTTGTCGCGGTACCCACCATGCGGGAAGGTCTGACAGGCCAGGATGACTTCAGAGCTCACAAGACCTGGTGTTTGCTGGGAAATGGGATGGAGAATAGAAAAGCCCTGGCAGACAGGCTTCCCCCATAAATACCCCAAATCACTGTCTTTGCTGGCTATTGAGAATGTGTAATCCAGCAAACTGTTGATTGAGTACTTTCTGGAAACCTGGCATCAGGATCTGCACTTTTACATACATTATCTCATCTCATCTTTACACTCAGTCAGAAAGCCATTTTTGTACCATAGAATGAGCAAACAGATTTTAAAATAGTGGTTAAAAATGCACCCACGCTCTGTCAGCTTGGCAGGCCAGTTCTGAAATCTGAAATCAGCTCTTGTTGAATATGATCTTTTTCTCTGTTAGAACATGTCCTGGACTCTTAGAGAATAGGCAGGCCTTCTCTTGACAAGAAGAGCAAGAGCTCTGAGTGAGTGAGACTGCTTAGAACAGGCCCTCTGCTCCTGATCTTGTCAGAAGACCCCTACTGACACATTCTAGCTGACTGCCAGAGCCGTTTGTAGAGTGTCTAGGACAGTGGCTAGCAAACAGAAGACACAAGGCAAAACACAGAAGGGCCAGTATGCCCTGTACACACTTCATAGTAGCAGTGTTTTGCTTGCTTGTTTGTTTGTTTGTTGAGACAGTAGCCCAGGATGACCTCAAACTCCTGTTGATCCTCCTGCCTCAGCCTCTGAGTACTAGAATTACAGGTGTGCAACAACATGCCTGGCTCAAATTGTTCGTAGTTCTTTTAGCAGTTTTACAAGTACTAGATATCAAAGGGCTCATGATTGTCTTATTCTTTTTTACTAGATATTTCCCATTTGTTAGAAAGTGATGCTTCCACTTACTAAACTCTGGACTGATGATTTCATTTAATTCTCCACACAGAGATGATAATGATGTAGTGGCAGTGGGACTCAAACTCACGACTGCTGATTCCAAAGAGCTTGCCCCTTATGTTTCATCTCCCTGTGGTCAGCAGCCCACAGACTTGTCTTGGCCACAGTTTGCTGCACATCAAAATTATGTAGGCAGATGAAGCTTTTTAAAATCTCAGGACTCAGCTCATATCCTCCTCGAGGAGAGGAAACGAGAAATTAATACAGTATTTTTAAAAGATCCTGTTTATCCCAGTGAGTATAACCTTTGAGAGCAGCAGTCCCAGATGTCAGGCTCCTGGCTCTGGGCTCTCAGGTCCATTCGGAGCCTTGTAGAGCTGTGTGCATGGTTTCCAAGGAGCCAGCTACCAGGAACAGAACTACTGGGCTGACACTGGTGCCATGCTTTTGGCTGGAGAAAATTCCCTGCACTGACTGGCTGCCGAGCTCTAACACCACACTGGAGGCAATTCTGACTGTCGGGCAGACCCCAGAGGTGTAGCCACAGTTGTGTGCCACAAGTTGACAGTATGGAGCACCCCTTGGTTGCCACAGGGGCACAGGCCTGCAGAAGCGGCACCTTCCCATGTTCCTCGCAGCCATCTGCCCTGCTCCTGTATGTAAACTCCAAGTCCCCCTGCTTCCCTGACTGTCACCCTGTGGCCCACGCTAATGATTTGTACAGCACACCCTTCATTAGCTGAAGGGAATGATGCTCATGGTAAATCATTTCCATCAACTCTTTCCCTCACAGGCTCCCAACTGACTTCACGAAGTATGGTCTTCTGGTTTAGTTGTTAATGAGGCGAATTCTAGTTAACATTAGGGGTGTCCTTCATGGACACACTGAGAGGGTGGCAGGATCTGAAAAGCTACATCATCATCAGATTGGTAAGTTATTATCATGGCATTCCACATAGGCTCTAACTTTTGACTTAAAAATTATCATATTGGGGTGATATGTCATGTTTATCTTCTGCTAATTGAATGCCACCTTGCATTTAATCACAGTAAATTGGCCTGCCCTCTAAATGGATCTGAGGGTTTTTAATACTTGCTACCTCCCAGCAGCACTGAGAGTGATGGGGAGGGCTGGGGGGAATGGGGCTTGGAAGGAGGCCTGGGACCCAGCCTGCACTATCAGTGCCTGGTCCTGTAGGTTCACCCTCGATTGGTAAATTGCAGGGCTTTTCAGGTTCTGAAGATGAAATCTGTTGGCCAAGGTTTTGATTCTAGGTTGGGCGAATCCAGGGGATCCGTCCAAAGGTACTGATGGATCTCTGAGAAAGAGAAGTGAATGAAAGTCTAGGCAGAGGCCAGACTTTGGGGTTTCTGTGGTCAGTGCCTCTGCAGGGGAGGCCATTTGTCAGCATGGGAGAGGTGGGGAGTGGACAGGCATGAGCCGGGCTGATGGCTGCCATGTCAAGTCTGGGGGAGATGGCTGGTAGTCTCTGGAATGGAAAATAGGGTCCAAAATGAGTTTTCCAGGAGAGAGGAGCATTGAACAAAAATCATGCCAAAGCAGACAGGAGCTTTTGCCCTTGATGCCATCCCTGGTTCCCTGGACTAACTTCCTCTTCCCACTGGCTCCTTTTCCTGCCGTTGTAGTCATGTCTAGTGGAGTCTGTCTACTCATGTGCCACGACACCCAGAAGTCTTGTCTTCCACAGGCTTTGTATAAATTAGCACCTATGCACCTGACCTTGTACAGCTCCCAGACACTCCCCTTGCTTGAAGAAATGGCCACCTTCACTCTGGACACAACACATCAGCTAAAAATAACACTATGAATAGCCAGTTGTATCTCAGTGTTTCTGTGCTGTGCATGAACCAGAAGCCCTTTGCATATTTTCTGGCACAGTGCTGGCCCAGTAACTGGAGGTGGGCATCGCCAGCCCTGGGACTCGAGGAAGGTCAGCACAGAGTGTGAGAGGCACAACCAGGACCTCAGCCTGTCTGATGCAAAGCACTCCAAACTGAGGACCGATTTGTGCTCCACTTCCTACTGAAATATGCAAACCCTTCCTGCTCAGCGCCTACCCTTTATCTTGGTATTTCTGCTCTTTCATCTTAGTTCTCATAATCATCAAACATGTGCTGAGGACTTTCCAAGAAAAGGGCACAGGCTATATATACTAGGGACAGGCGGTACATGCACAGGACGGTCGTGGGGCTTCAGAGCAAGAGAGACAGATAGAGAGATGAGAGGCAAACTCTGTGTTTCTAAAAATCATTCACTCTGACCTTAAAGACCTTAAAACTTGACTTCCAGGAATGTGCCCTAAAGAATCAAAAATGGCAGCCTGAACTTTATGTACAAAGATCTTTATCAAGATATTATTTATAATAGTGAGAAAAAGTGAGAGCAATCTAAATGTCTTACATTGAGAGAAAGGTTAAACCAGCTTTTCCCAAACTTTTGTAGAAAATGAGTCCCATGAGAAGTTTATTTAAAAATAGAGCCCATGTCAATCTGTTTGGAAATTACTACTTGCTATAGCCCCAGTTTGAAGACAGAAAATCCATGTTGGGTCTCTACTAAGACAGAATCCAGAGAAAAGAAAAATCTTAGTTTACTTGATTAATAAATCCTATATTATCCTATGCCATTACCACTCAGCAGTATAGACTTAACTGATGACTTGAACATCTGTATGCTGGAATATTAAGTGTTAACAATTTTTTAAAGAAATATTCAGGGACTGAGAGTTGTCCTCATTATACTCTGCTATGCAACAAAAATAGTATGAAAATTATATGTAGTCTACTTCAGTTTGTTTTTTGTTTTTTGTTTTTTTTTAGGTTCTCACTATGTAGTTCAGACTGGCCTCGGACTCTCCATCTAGCCCAGGCTCACCTTGAATTAGAGGTGATCCTCCTGCCTCAGCCTCCCAAGTGCTGGGATTACAGACATGTGCCACATACCCAGCTTTTATTTTAATGTGTGTTTTTTTATTGAATTCCTTATTGGTATAATTTATATACATCTCAAAATCACATATAACATTGGGAAATTTGTACCAGTGTGTGCCACAAGTTAATTCTCATTTTTATCCATATGATACAGAAAAAAAAAATAAAAGAGCATGTATAAAGGGGGGAGGAGGGGGGAGTGGGTAGGTGTTTTTTTTTTGTTTTTTTTTTTTTTTTGAGGCAGGGTCTCACTTTGTAGTTCAGGCTGGTTCTGAGCTCACTATGTAGCCCAGACAAGTCTCAAACTCAGCAATCCTCCTGTCCCTGCCTCCCAAATGCTGGGATGACAGGCATGAGTCACCACGCCCGGTTTATTTTAGTTTCATAGGGGTGGAAAACTAATACAGTTGTAGAGAAGAGCAAGAGCGATTTAATACCATCCTGTAGTTATTTCCATGTGGTAGAATTATGCATTAGTTTAAATTTTACTGCCTCTCTGTATTTTCCAAATTTTCTCTAATGAAATTGTTTTGTAATGAGAAAAATTCTGGCTTCTAAAAACAACTGAAGAGCAATTGGAGGAGCCTTGTGGCCACGTGCGCAGGGTGGTAGAGCAAGTTGGAGGGGCCCAGAGGAGGGACAGAAACACTGACCCACCAGGCTACGGTGGCCTGGCCTCTCCCCCTTAGTGTGAGTTCCGGCCTTGCTCCTGCTTCCTTTTCCTGTGTTCTCTTCCCTCTGCCTGCCTCTGCTATCGCTTCGCTGGCTTTGCCTCCCCACCCCCCTGCCCACTGCACTGCACCGCACCGCACTGCACCAAGGGGCTCTACGGAGAGGAGAGCACAAGTCAGTGACTCCGTCTGCCATAGGCTCTGCCTTCTCTAACCCCAAGTTTCTTTGTTTTTTTTTTTTTTCTCTTATTATGGCAGACAAGAAGGGTAGGCAGTGTGTCCTCTCCTCACTCAGCCTCAGAGCCCTGAGCTGTCCTGACAGCAGGTTCTGTTCTGAGTGAGCTCAGACAGGGAGGAGCCTAGGTGGAGATGGTGTCCCAGGAAAAGTGGCAGCTGGAGCAGGGCCCGTGGAGGGAGGAGCCTGCCCATCTGTGCCAGGCAGGGAGTCTGAGTGCCTGGGCATCTGGAGGGCTTGACCAGGAAGTAGGAGATGAAGTTGTGGACAGGATGTTCACAAAGGTTCTTTAGCACGTCATAGGTATTGACTTCTTATGTGGAAATGTCCTCACATGTGACTTCGCACAGGAGTCCCCTGCAGTGCCTTCTAGGAGGGAAGGACCTCAGGCCCCAGCTTGGAAAGTGGGTTCAGTCCATAGGTCTGTGCACAGCATGGGCTGGGAGCAGGCAAGCGCCTGCAGGGGAGGCACAGCTCCCCTGAAGTGGGCAGGACAGAGGGGTTGCTGGGAGACTGAGGGACTTGGGGGACACAGAGTACGACTGGGAGAGAGAGGCAGGGTAGGGCTGGGAGAGGTGAAGATTGCAGTTTAAATCAGCCAGGCAGATCCTAGGCAGGAGGCAGCAGGGTTCCCAGGTGTGTGTGTGTGTGTGTGTGTGTGTGTGTGTGTGTGTGTGTGTGTGTGTGTGTGTGTGTGAGTGTGTGTGCCTTGAGTAGGCGCAGCTGTCCTGGAAGAAGCAAAGCTCGCTCATGTTGAGTCTGGCTTCTCCCCCAGTTTGGCTTTGGGAAACCAAGTGTCTGGTGATGCATTGGAGGAATCTGTCTCATTGTCAATTGAAAGCAAACTTCGAATGACCCTGTAGGGTCAACAGAGACATCGTGTTTTCTCAGAATACCCACTGTGCATGTTTCTGGGACGTTTGGAACAGACATAATGGGCTTGTGTGTGCAGCCAGGGGGTACAGGGCCCTGGAACTATGAGGTTTCTCAGGCCTCTTTGGGAAGGGAGTGCAAAGGATAGAGGCAAGAGGAAAGGAAGCCCTCTGAGACACGGCTCCCAGGACACAATCTTTGCTCCTGGTTAAATACATAGGAAATAACCAGGAGAAAATAGTCGCCCCTGAGAGAAGCATCGCAGAGAACTTGTTTGTAAAGTTTAAAAGGACATCAATGATTAAAGTTAAAAGTATTAAAAGTCTCGACTTTGAGATGTATATAAATTGTACAATAAAGAATTCAATTTTAAAAAAAGTATTAAAAGTCTCTAAATATAATGATGAGACTCCTAGTAGGGGCCAAGGAACTTGTGCAAAATGAGTTCAGTGACCCTCGCGTACCTTCACACACAGAGAAAGGCCAGTTCAGGCGGCCGCCAGGGCTCTGGCCACCTGGCTCTAAATCTGCCCCATAGCATCTGTAAGGGCAGCTGCTAGGTATTGATTAATTAGCCTCTCCCAGACAGCAAACTGAGTGTTATAAATATGCAAGTTCTGTAAGTCAGATGCACCTACCATTTAGCTGCTTTCAGACTTGTCCTTTCTTAACCATCCCCTTTTCTGCCTGGGCCGTCGCTGTGCAATGCTCGGTCTCGGCAGCCCTGCCCCTCTCAAGGGAGGCCCAGCTCTGTGGTGCCCTCCTGGAGCCCTAGCTCCCATATGCACAGCTAAGTGAGCTCCCCTCAGAGTCCACACGGAAAATCCTCACAACACGGTGCTTCTCACAGCATTCTACTTTGCAGCACAGTTTTTCTAAATATTTGGAGCTCTTCAGGCAACAGGGACTATTATCTGCCCATCCCTGTGTGGTCCTTCCACTGTGCCTGGTCCTTACTCACATGGTTTTCAGTCAAGGGAGAGGGGTAGAAGTAGGTACAGGGACTCCCAGGCAAGAGTTCAAGGACCCAGACGAGCCAGAGAGGGCAGGTGGGGAGCTTTGCTGGAATCACAGGTGAACCCAGAAGTAGGGCTTCTTCCTTCCCCCTCATCCACTGCACGCATGCAAGGTAGATGAGTCTACGGCAGGAGGTGAGGGCTTCTGGAAACAAGGATGTGCTGAGAGTGACCTTCCTTCTTCAGGGCTGAGCAGCCTGCACCGTCAGCTCCACTTTGGCCGATAGAGTGGTAAAAGCAAGGGTGGATTTTCAAGAGTGGGATTACCATGAGGAGCCCATTTGGCACAAGAGGCTCCACTAATCCAGGGTGGAGAGGAGGAGACAGACTTGAAAACTTTAAGGAGCAAGGAGCGAAATTAACAGCAGCAGTGCTGACTAGACAGAGGTGAGGGAGAAAGGAAGCCAAAGGCATTTCGGGAGCTGCGGCTCCCAGGATAGAAGCTCAGAGGAACAAGTTGTATGCCGTGAGGGGCTTGGCTGAGTAAACAAGGAAAAGAAACTGAGCCAGCAACTTCTGGCCCGTCTCGCTGTTGTACATGGCCTCTGCTGGCCGGGACCCTGTATTTACACATAAGAGCCTTTGACACACTCCAAACTGTGGTCTCTGGCAGGACCACCCGAGGAGAGTCCAGTAAGCTGCTGGATGCCGAGTTAACAGGGTGCAGAAGGCTCTAGGCAGCAATGTGTTTATGCTGTCCTTGCCCTGGGCTTGATCTAAAGAGCCTCCACACCCGACCTTGACCCTGCTGACATTACTTCTGGCCACCATCTACCTTCCTGCAGACCAGGCAGAGGGGTGAGGGCACTTCAGTTCAGGAAAACAGAAAGAAGAGTGATTTGTAAACCAAGAGACGGCCTGGCCAAGGCCACCTAAATTGCATTCCCAAGTGGAAACAGAAGCCAGTGGGGGAGGAGGCTCAATAGCTATTACTGCCAGACTGTCCCTTGTGTCCTGAGCAGGCATGAGCAGCTACCTGGGCTGCACCTGCATGGGCCCTGAAGCAGGATCTGAGGGCTCGTCTTCCATCAGGAGCCCAGCCAGGTCACGGACTCAAAGCAGCACCTAGGCACCTGTGCATAGGAGTGAATCTGCACATAGTACAGAGAACAGAATAGTGCCGTAGACATTTTATGCCCGGAATCTTTTTCACCCAGAGGCTTTAGACACAGACGCCCTGGAAAGCTTCAGAGGTTTGAGTTATAACAGGGCTTGGAGTCTGAAGAGAATTAAGAGAGAATCTAATCTGATTCCTCCACTGTGCACCGGTTATTGGTTAATCGACAGAGCTGGAGCCCGAACCCAGGATCTCTGACTCCAGCGCTGGGGATTGGAAGTACTGCGCCTCCTGCCTGACTCTGGAGGATGGGACTGAGCCGCAGTCTGCTGACTCACTGGGGATTGTCCAGCCCAAAGGACAGCCTTAGGCCCTCGGAGAGAGCCATGTCCGCAGCGGCCGGCTCTGTGCTGGTTGCCCTGTTGGAGTCATTCTGCTCACATCCGTAAGAAGGCCTAGTAAGAGTACAGAGAAGGAGTCTTTGCTTGGCTGAAACCTCCCCACCAGTGGCAGCTCCCCATCAACCGTCAACACCTCAAACAGGGCCAGGGACTTGCAGACCTTTCTCACTTGCTGGTTCCAAGCAGCACTATGAATGGGTTCTTCCTGCGCACACTTTACCTGCTCACGTGTCCTTTTCTGAGATGACTGTCACTGTGGAAGTAAGAAATAACTAATACTGTAGCTGCGAAGACATTTAGAAAGACCCGTATTACCAGAATTAAGCAATTTCATACAATTAAAACTAGCTTTTGTTCAAAGATCAACATATCCTCATTGTGTGTGTGTGGGGGGGGGAGAAACACTACAGAAAATAATACAATGAAATCTTAAATGAATTTAGAAACTTTAAGTCCCAATTTCTGGGCCAAAAGTTACATATCTTTCCCAAACTAGTTTATGCATATAGAAGCATATAAATGTACATTTTAAGCACATTTAGAACTAACTGTACCATAGATGTTCTCCTGCTAGTTGCTTTTTCACTTAATGATGTGTCTGGATGTATTTCCACATCAGAATATATAGGTCTATCTCTTCTTTGTAATGGCTTCCTTGTCATTTCTCTGTGTGGAATCACTGTAATTGAGGATGATAGGCATTTAGGCTGTTTTCCAGTTTTTTCCACTCTTACAAATTATTTTTAACATCCTGCTGGTGAAGTACTATTTCTATAAATGTTTTAGCATGGGAGCTCCTAAGCTCAGGGGAAAAAAGTAGTTTCTCAGTTTAGAGCCAGTGACATTGGGCCTGGATGTAGCTCAGTGAAAGTCTCTGCCTGTCCTGTACAAGGAATGGGTTCAAACCCTCGCACTGGCAAAAAAAAAAAAAAAAAAAAAAGGTTTGAGGAAATTTTCAGGAGGATTATTATTATTGGAGGTGTTTTAAACATACATCTTCTAAGAGATGAAGTGCTAATGGAAGAATTGGGGTGCTGCAGCAAGCTGTGATGAGAGGTGACCTTGAGAGTCGGAGTGTTCCCTAGACCTTGGGGTCAGGGCATCCACTCCATGCTCCAGGTCCTTTCAGTAGCTCTCTGCTTCCCATTTTATCCAAGTCACCTATGAGGGACACAGCGGAAGAGCCTTCCACACGTGGTAAGGACTCTGAGTATTGCCTCTATCCTTGGTGCTAACTGTACACACTCTTCCAGCCTCTGTTTGCAGAGGGTGAATGGTTAGGTAGCTACTGCCTCTCTCCTGGTTTCCATGGTGGGAAAAGGTCACTGTACAGATTTCTTGGGGTTGTCCGTGGCATTCAGATATAAAAAGCAAGCGTCATTTTCTTTCTCAATCTTTTGGAAAATAGGAATTTAGAAGAGAAGGTTAATTTAGAGATGAAAATAAGAATGAGAAATTAGACTTTGTACATAGCAAGTTTTTTTTTTTTTTTGAGACAGGGTCTCGCTTCGTAGTTCAGGCTGGCCTTGAGCTCACTATGTAGCCCAGGCAAGCCTGGAACTCAGCAATCCTCCTGTCTCTGCCTCCTGAGTGCTGGGATGACAGGCATGAGCCACCACACCTAGCACTGTGGTATGTGGTATTGATTGCTGGTGGGTGTAAGTCACCACGCCCAGCATTGTTTGTGATTACCAGGATCAAACGCAGGACCTTGCTCTTGCGAGGCAGGCGCCGGAACCACTGAACTAAATCTCTGGCCCCATATCAAATTTTTAAGATTTCTGTGTAGGTATAGTTCCTGCATCAGGAATGAGACAATAGTGCAAGAGAAGAGAGTCTCGAAATAATACACTGACAAATGAGTGAATCTATGCCTGTGGGCAGATGAGAGAAACAGGCAACTTTGGGTAAAAGATAATCTTTCTTAGTTTTAGAAAAAAAAGCTTTTGTACATTTGATGCACTTTTAAAGCCTGTGCTGGGCTCTCTAGAGTGACGTGACTCCCCAGGAGTCTCAAAGATGGAGAACTTACTTGTGTCCTAGCCAGCAGTTGTGCAGATGGAGCCCTGGGGCCAGAGTTGTCCTCTGATTAATTTCCGGAATAACTCGGGCTTCCCTATTCCTGGGTCTGCCTGTCTCTCAGCATTCAAGTTTTCCCAAGGGTGGTCCTCAAGCTGTCTACATTAGAATCGTGTAAAGGGCTTATTAAAAATGTTCTGTTTCAGACTTAATGGTTCAAAAACTGTAAATGATGACAGAAAAACTCCATTTTAATTAGCACTTCATGGGATTTTCCCACGCATTTGAGCTTAAGAACCATGGTCGTGCATAAACAAGGACTGAAATCCTTCCCCTGCTGCAGACCCAAGACCTGTTGACCATCCCCTTGCTGACTTCCTGTCTACCTGCGCAGCTGCTTTATTCAGACTCCAGGGACAGACCAGCTGTCTGTTGCCAGAGACTCCAGGCAGAGTGCTAGAATGCGTCTGCCGTGCTGGACTTCTCCCCAAGACTTGTGGCCAGTGTGGGGCCCGCTTGCCTGTGGCCCGTCCTGCTCCCATTGTGCTGACTCAGGACTAGTCAGCATGTGTTCAGCGATCATCACACATCATTATCTCACTTAGTTCTTGCAACTCGTGGGACAGTGTTATCATCGGGCTGCCTTTGGGCGTGTTCTCCAGAAGAGCACAGCTCCTCGTGTACTACGGACATGTGATGTGGAGGTGTTTCTCACACTGTCTCCTCAGATGGTCACAATACAGTCCCATCCAGACTTTCACATCCAGAAACCGGGTATTTCCTGCACGGGACTGTAAAAATGCTTTTGGATGATTCTTTATAGATAACCACAGCTGGTCCGGGCAGAGACTGAACTTGCGGACCAGACATGGACACCGACATATCTGGAAAATTGAAGCAAGGAGAAGGAGCAGGCGGTCAGTGTGAGGGAGGCTGTGGGGCATCCTGAGTTTCCCCCAGAGCCCAGGGACTCAGCCTCTGATGACGGAAACGGCTGCCCAAGCAGGGCTGAGTCCAGCTACAGAGGAGCTGTCTTGGGGAGTGGGACCCAGGATTGAAGCTCGCCCAGGCAGCAGCGATGGTGGAGCAGCTCTGGATGTTGCTCAGAAGCAGGATGACCACACTTCGAGGCAGAGCCACGTAGGCGCGGGGGCCCCTGAAGGGGACTTGCAGCATGGAGGGATGAGGGGTGGGCTCCGTTCTGAGCTGAGGTCAGCATGTGGGAGGTGCAGGGAAGGAGGGTGGAGGGAAGCAGCCCATCTCCAGGGAGCATGAACAGGCCCACAGAGAGGGGACTGGGGAGCCCCAGGTCAGCCGCTTTGCAGTTGCATCAAAGCAGGGTCCTTTGTGCCTTAAAAAACCCCACAGCAATTTCTTGACTTGCTTGGATTTAAAACCAAAATCAATTTGTATTAGATTAGCTGTATGTCAATGGAGGCCAGGCTTTCAGGCTCCACCAGTTTTAGGTAAATTGAATTGGCGATTCAGTATCCTTTTCAGGTCTGAGGGTCACACGCCTGACTCCAGGAAAAACAAAAAACACAAACAAAGATCAGACAAGAAGGAAACATAGCCAGAGGCCATGACTTCAGAGATACAGACCCACAGACTCTACAGTGAAGTCTCCTAGAGGCCTTCTGGCCTAGTCACCAGCTTCCAGAAAGGACAGGCTCCTAGAGTCTAGACTGCTGGGACCTAGAATTGTCATGGTTTTCAGAAGAGAGCTGCCCCTCCATGCTGATTCAGAGGCTTCCTGGTAAAACAGCTGTCAGTACCTCACCACACACTTTCACTGTGTGGAGTCAGGAGCCGTTTTCTCTGAGCACCATAGCCGGTGGTAGGTGTGTTATCGCCACCAGTTGTGAGCTAATGAGGTTTAGGAGACTAAGCCTAGTTCTCCGGGTCACATGCAGTCTACATGGTGGCACACAGTTTGTGAATGTTTCTTTTGAGGTCAACCATTTTTCTACATGACTCTGCAATTCAGAGATGTACATTCCTGGTAGGAACTTTTTTCTCTTAAATCTGTTTTGTCTTCTGACCATCTCATTCCATTTCCACAGAAATCTGGCTGTTTATTTTTATTTTGTTTTGTTTCTTTGTGTGTTTGGGTTCGGCCCAGAAAATCTTTTATTTGGTTAAGATTATATCAAGTATGTCAAGTAAACATTTCCTAACCAGAATCGCTCTCTTGCAACGGTGCCATAGCCAGTTCTCAATGCAGAGAAAACCAGTTGAAAGAGCCACTAATTGGAGCCATTTGAGCAGAGATTTCTCAATAGTAAAACAGACCATGAATGAGTAATGCAACATCTTTCTCCTCTCTCCCTACCATCCCCAGTGTGTGGAAAGGGCAGTGGTTGGCACAGCAAAGCCACTGCCTCTCCCCACTATTGTTCTCCTGAGCCCATCACCCAGCCACAGGGACATCTCTGCCACGACTGTCAATTACCATTTCTCAGGCACCCACTGGGTACCAGCACATCAGAGAAGAAACGAATTGACTCAACTGTCAACAATCACTCTGCAAACAGCCAAATAATTTTGATGTTCTTCAAACATTATAATTAAAAAATTACATGCTGGGAGAAAAATTATAAGCGTTTAATCAGAAGAGAGGGTCAAGCTGATGTGATTGGGAGGGAAATATGCTAGCTTTTATCAACAAAGCCAGTTCTGTTGCTACCCTACTGAAAGCAATTGGATTTGAGGCTAAGATGTTTCCATTTTATTACTTTTGAACACACACAAAAAAGTGTATTTCACCTTGTTTTCTCAGGATAGTCTTGAACCTCAGTCTACCTTCTGAGGTCACTCTCCTTTTACAGTGCACTTACGGACCACAGCTATCTATGCAACATGTAAGCAAAGACATTTGAAGAACAGTTAGCCTTAGTGATGAAATTACTAATGCAGGTGAGAGAAAGCTTCCAGGCGGTAACCACTGAGATGTTTGCCAGAGAGAAGATCAGTTGGTGAACTGAAGTGTTTCAGGAGAGTGGATTCATTCAGTGAATCAGAAAATTGCCCAGGTCCTGGAGCCATGAGTGAGACACCATGGGAACCCAAGAGGAAAGCAAGAAAAATAAATGTAAATTTCCCTGTCACCTCTAGAACTGGCTACATAGTGACTGCTGGAGTAGATCACATATGCACAGAAGGCTTACACTGCCATTTCTTGGCTGAGGCTGCCCACCTATTCCACAGGTCACTGAGCTGGGAAGCAACTGAACTCATAGCCTTTCTTGGGAGAGGAAACCCCACAAGGGGTGTGTGTGTGTGTGTGTGTGTGTGTGTGTGTGTGTGTGTGTTTACCCCTGTCCCTGACAGGAGCCTGTGCTTGGATCCTCTATCCATTTTAATATATGTACCATGACTCCTTCTTGCTGTGGGAGGCAAGAGACTTGAAGCACCATCATCAAGAACTGTTTCCCTCCTTGGAATTCAGTGGTACATTGTAGGTAATAGTGACACATTATCAATAATCCTGATTTCTTTTGATTTTATAATGGTTTATGATCTCAAAAATTCTTCCTATCTATACTGTCTTCTATGAAACTTCTCATAAATAGGAAAATGGTCAGGTATACATCATTACATATGTTTCTTCTAACCTCAAAGGTATGGTAGGTATTGTTCATCAGTACTTAAGACATGGGCAGAGCTAGGGGTAGCTTGTCCAAAAATTACCCTAGCAGATGGTAATCGCTTAAACACAAACTAGATTTCAGCACTTTTCCCAACTCCTGCATGTGCAATTAAAGACTCGTGATACATGCTCTTCAGTACCATTCTGAGTCTTGAAAGAAACCCTGAAGAATGTAAACTCACTGTATAGCTGATGTTTCTGCAGTCTCTAATGGGGGTGTGAAGGCTCCGTTTCAGATAAAGGCTAGGTTCAGAACCAGAGTCATAAATTTCTAGTTCTGCCATGCGTGCTGTTCTCTTTCCTGAAAGCAAACTTAAGGACAGGCCTCACCCAAAGATGAATTCAAAGAGAGAGGAATGCAATAAAAATGACAAATAGATATTGGACAAAGACATAAAGTAAACACAGCAAGAAAGAAAATTGCTGCTGCCCTCATCTTAACAAAGAGAAAATGCTGAACACTGCCCGAGGAGGAGAGGCTGGAGGACAGACACAGATGCCAGCAGTGGAAGTAGAATCTCAACAGTGTTCTGAATTCACACAAATGATATTAAATATGATGATTTGAGATGTGATGAGCTGTTGACAGCTGAAGACCGGAAATGGAAGCAGAAGGTGGCATCTCCTAGGATTATGTCCAGCAGTTCAGGAAGACCTGACTCACCTTTAGCACGGGAGTGTCACAGAGGGAGTCTGGAAGCATAGCTGTTTCTGTGTGTGTGTGTGTGTGTGTGTGTGTGTGTGTGCGCGCGCGCGCGTGTGCGCATGCGTGCATGCAACATGCATGCTAAACATCTGAGTATTCACTTCTCTGACCTGCTATGTGTATCTCTTCATTCATTCAGTTTTATTTTCTGTGTACTGGGCACTGGGCAGGAACCAGAGATAAAAAGATGAAAGACAGATGTCCCTGACCCCCAAACCTCATAGTCTTGTGAAGGAGGTAAAGGAATACTAAATTACTACTCCCTCTGCATGTCCTGTAAGGCAGATAAAGGCAGGTGCTATGGGTCTTCAGTGAAGCCCACCAAAACCACTTTGGAGTGAGGGCAGGCAGCAAGAAGGGAAGGGACTGGAGCAGCTGCTTTGGGCATCCCAGAGCCCCACTGGCTACTCATGGAGGCTGGAGCCACTGCACCAGCTATAAACAAGGCAGTTTCTCCAATTTGGTCTATACTGATAATGACTTGATCTTCAGTGCACACTTCTTCTCCCTTGCCCCTGCCACATGGAACTGCTTTATCACAGGTTTTCCTATCTGTTCTGCTTTGGCATTACTGACAAGTTCACTCATCTTCTAAGATGCAGGCATTTAAGACATCTCAGGTCCCTACCCTGAGCCCAACCCCCACCCCATTGTCTTTGTCCTCTGAGCAGCCCATTCATGACAGCCCAGCTAGTGTTGGGGGAGTGAGGACAGCCTCTTTGGGCCACCATTTTTCGCTTCTGTTTAAAGTTATCCTAAAGTTATAGTTGGATTTCTACCCATTCCAGTTTAATTTTGAATGTTTGATAAGTTGGCATTGTATTGGCATAATTTTCAGAATGATAGAATTGGTTGGATCCTTATGAGTAGCTTTTATATTGATTTTTCTTCTGGAAGTGGAAGGACTTTTAACCAGCTATCTTACAGATTTTAGTCTTTAGCTCTTTCTCACAACAGTTATTTGCTGAATCAATAGAAAGCTGACTTTGCATAAATTTCTGTTACCGATAAGCAGCTAGTAAAGAATGCACCCCTTCTCATTTTTCCATCATTTTGAGGAAAAAGTATAATTTTCTCCAGATGTTCATCCCCTTGATTCTTGTGATTTCTACTTCATCATAAGTCGTGTGGGGACCTAAAGTGAGTTTACACAAAAGGACCACATGGGAACATGCACTGGCCCATGTTGGCACTTAGGTCAGAAGACTTAGACTGAAAGTAGGAATCAGGTAGGGCCTTGCAAAACCATGAGACCTGTTAAATCTGTGTCAAAATTTAACAAAAAGGAGAAAAGGAAACACTCAAATGCTCCTTTTAAATGGAGAAATGTTTGATGGCTTTTCAGAGCAAGTTTACAAAGTCCCATGACTAAATTGTACCCAAGTACATTTTAAGGAGTCATTTGTGTCCTACTTGTGAAAAATCAGATAAAACTTGACATTTGTTTAACGCCAAGATCTGTCATTATGTTGCTCCTTCAAATGATTCTCAGTTGTCCCTAAAACCTTTTCCAGGCTCAGCAGGTCCCAAGCGGCTGTGCACAAATGAGCCTCTTGTGTCTGGGAGGCAGCCGTGCAGCGGAAGGCTCGGTGCTGGAGAGAGCAAGCTGGTCATGGAACTTAATCTTTTTGCATTAAAACAATGTTGAATTAATGAGCTTGAGGACACAGCTCCAGAAATCGGCACAGTGATTCACAGAGAGACGGGAGATTAAAATAGGCTTGTGAGATATGAGGAGGATAATCACAACAGCTCAATGTCTGCAAGAGCAAATGCTAAAGAAAAAATATTAATAGAGATGTAATGATCAAAATGACGTGTCCAGACCTGAAGGAAAGTGGGAGTCTGGAGGATGAAAAATAGCTTGGAATCCAAATTAGATGAATTAAAATTCCAGTGCCCGTAGTCTCAGCACTTTGGGAACTGCAGGCTCAAGAGCAACCTGGGCAATTTAGTTACTTAGAAAGACCTCAAAATAAATGATACAAAAGGGTTGATAATAAAACTTAGTGAGAATGACCTGGGTTCAACACTTAGGCACATTGTAGGGGAACTTAGAGTAACAATACAAAACTCTTAAAACCAATAAAAAGAAAACTCAGATTACATGCAGAGAAATTACAACTATATTGATAGCAATATTCTAACAACAATAAAAGATTCCTGAAGACAATGAAATCATGTTTCAAGAATGCTAATTATTTTGTCTGACATAGAATATTACCCACATGTATGATAAAAACTAGCAAACTAGAAATAAGGAAGAATTCCATCAACTCAATTGAAGTGTAAGAAGCAAAGATGATATTTAATATTAGAGAGAGAATCTTCAGCATATTTCTTTGGCATCTGGGATTCATGGTGACTCCTGTTCTAATGGTCATGGCCTATGCTATGTGGGCAGAAGGAACCAATATGGAGGGGGATCACTGTCATTATTAACAGATAAGATGATTGTCTACATAAAAACAAAGTAGCAAGCAAAACATTATAATTAAGGTGACTATAAAGCAAGATCCCTGGATGAAGACATGAGCTCATAAAATATGCTTAGAAGATTTTTACAGTATAATTCACAAGTGTAACAAAAACAATAAAAACATTAAGGACTTAACACTGAGTACACAAAATCTCTATGGAGATAATAAAATTATATTAAAGAACATTAAGGAAAATTTGAAAAAGTACAGGAATCTTTCACGTTCTCAAATGAGATATCATGAAAGTATTACAGGAATGCTGATTCTTAGTTAATGTATCAGTTCAGTTCCATCCAAGTAAAATTTCTAACTGCATTTTAGGAGAACTAGATCACATTAATGGAATATTTATTTGAATGTTAAGATGATTTTGAAAATTAAGAGAGGGATTTTCTTTATAAGACAGTAAATACTCACAAAGCCTGGGAGCAAGGCAGTGTGGTCTTACTGTGTGCAGAGCCTCCCAAAACAACGGGGGACCTCTGGGAACCAAGAGCACAGGAAGCACAGCAGGAAACAGCAGAGGCCCAAGGGTGCGGCTGTCAGTGCTCCCTTATAAGGATCAACAGAATCAGGTCACTTCCTGGGGCATGCGCAGTAAGGACCTCCAGGTCAGTGAGCACCTTACAGGTGCAAGGAGAAGCAATGAATCCAAATGAAATATCTTTACGACTCAGGAGTTGTTGAAGACTTTGAAAAATTTGAAAGTAAAACTTACAAACTGAACATTGATTTAAGAATTTCTCTGTAAGGAAGGAGACAAGGTAAATAGTAGATGACCAGCTATGAGAAAGGTGTCCTTGATAGCAAGACTGTGCAAGAAATACCTGCAAGTCCACAGAAAATGACTGAAACCTAGGAGGAATTAGGCAAAGGGATGTAGAAATAATTTATAGAAGATAGACTCCTTACTAATCAGGTATAATACAATGCTACTTCACTTTCTATACATCAGATAGGTAGATATTAAAAAGCTGGATAGTTGTGATTGTTAGCAACTGTGTGAGAAGCACTAAATCAAAGACACAGCCCTGAGGAAGGTGCAGTACACAGAAAGAAACCTAGTACAGAATCATTTATGCAAGTTAAAATAAATATATGACAAGTAACCTAGGTTTAAAAGAACGTGTGAGAATTAAATAATGCAGCTAAAAAAGTACAGTGGGTGGAGGATGAGACAGGCCGGGGGTGGATACAGACGTGCACCGAAGAGCAGAGGCCTCGGGTCCACTGATGACAGACGGCACAGTGCTGTGAGCCACGGCATGCTCTCGACTCCCTGCATGGAGCCTTTAGTTTTTTTCTAGTAATGGTAACAATTATATGAATGGGAACAAAACTTATAGCTATTAAAAAGACAGGATAGAAAGGATTAA
Organism: Thryonomys swinderianus; assembly: GCA_004025085.1. NCBI lineage: Eukaryota > Metazoa > Chordata > Mammalia > Rodentia > Thryonomyidae > Thryonomys > Thryonomys swinderianus. The sequence continues at coordinate 33,299 of PVIC010000323.1, read as the reverse complement.
AGGATGCTGTATCAGACAGGGAAGGAGTGTAAAAGAACAAAGAAAAAAATCAGAATACTTTGAAAGCCCAAGATAAAATGACAGACTTATATTAGATCTGTAAGAATAACACATGTAAGTTATACTCTTGCTAAAGATGAATTCTAAGAAAAAACCGCTTATCTGCTGTTTAATGAGAGATATACCTAAGACTCATGAGACAGAATAATTAAAAGTAAAAGAGAAAAAAGAAAAATTAGTAAAATGCTTCTCACAGGAAAGCAGGGATAACAATTTTAACATTAACATTGTGTTAGCTGACAAATCATAACTGCATATATTTATAGGGTACAGTGTGATGTTTTGATACATGTATGTCATGTAGAATGATTTGATTAAGCTGATTAACATGGCCAACTTCTCCCATTCTTAGATTTTATATTTTGGTGAGAGATTTGAGATTTACTTTGTATGTTACTTGAAATACACAGTATCTTATTACTCACGTAGGCACCCTGAAGTACAAAGGATCTCAAAATTTAATTTTCAAACAGCTTTGATGTCTTGTTCACTGGCGTACAATAATTGCTGCATTTCAGAGTGTGATTTGTGATCTGATAAGGTCTGACGTATGAATGTTATGCCCATTAAGCTGTCACAGTCACAAGACAGTGAACATGACCCTTCCTCTCCAAACTTTCCTAGTGCTGCATGGTGATAGCTGCATTTAGCCTCTTCGTTCTATGACACTCATCTACTTTTGTCATGATGGATGAGTATGTCCTTTTCTTGAATCTTCTAAAGTTTTTAAGTATACAATATGTAACCTCTTTTTTGCTGGCTTCTTTTACTCAGCATAACTATGTTTGAGATCTCTCCACTGTATTTGTGATTAATAGTTTATTTCATTTATTGCTGTATAGGGTTCTAGTACAGCGTATAGTACAATTTGTCTAGCTATTCACCTGTGGGTGGCTATTTGAGTTGTTTCCAGTTTTTGTATATTACAAATAAAGTTTCTGAGAATATTTATGTACAAGTTTAGTATGAGTATACATTTTCAAACATTTTGAGTAAATGCCTAGGAATGAAATGGCTAAAATATAGGTAAATGAATGTTTAAATTTGAGGGAAGCTGCAAAAACATTTTTTCTCTAAAATGCTTACATTATTTTCTATTTCCAAGAGCAGTGCATGTAAGACCCTATCATTGCCAGCATGTTATATAGTTGATTTTTTATTTTTAGGGATTCTGGGAAGTTAGTAGTATCTTCTTGCATTTCCACATCAGGCTAACAGTGCTAAATGTGTTTGCTTATACTTAATTTCTGTCTATATGTCTTCAGTAAAGTGTCTATTCGAGTCATTTGCCTATTTTTGTAGTTGTTTGTTTTATTATTGTTGAGATTTTAAGAGTTCTTATTGTGAAGCAGATTTGCTAAATACCAACAACAAGAAAAGAGCTCTACTGTATGGAGAACAGCAAAGATATCACATTGTCAACTACCAAGAACAGGAGTCCACACACTAGTCCCCCTGCACTTTGGGCCACTGTTCAGGTCACTGCCCGGTGGTAATGCATTGCTGCGAGTCCTGGGAGACAGAGCATAACGTGTTACATGAAATGGACTCACTTCTAACAGACAAGCAGCAGGGACAAAAGGAGTCACAGGTTCATTGTGAGCTGGTCTTGAGCTCCCCAAGTGGAAGAAGTCTCAGTGGTCCATGACCCACTTTTCACCGCAGCATGTGATTTGGTGTCCTCCAGTGTCCAGGTGCTGGAGCTTTGGCCCAGGGTGCCAGTACTGGGAGGTGAGGAGCATCCTGAGGGCATACTCAGACCATTAAGGTTGTTCCTACTGGAGGGATGAATGTCTTTCCCTAGTAGTTCTTCAAGTCTTGCCCCAGCAACAGTCTTCCTACTTCCTGCTTTGAGATGTGGCACTCATCCATCCACCTGCCAGAGGTCCTTGTCAGAGCCTACATGCTGTTCAGGCTCAGAAAATGTAAGCTAAGTAACTGCATTACTTTATGAAGTTAACCTGCATCAGACCTTTCACTCCAGTATCGGGAAGCTGACTGATATGTCCACCATGAGCCCATGGGACACACCACTCACTGGGAAAAGCTATAAAGGATGGATGACAGTAAACAGGCCTGAGCCTCAGGCAGTTCCAGCTGGCCACTCCCTTTCTAAGGATGTTGCATTGCCAGTATATTTGCAGTTATTCTTCATAACCAAAGGCAAGAAAACGGGAAAGCTAGGCTAGCCCCAAACCATCTGGAGAATGGTTCTATTATATATTTAGATACAAGTTCTCCATGTTTTGGAAATATTTTCTCCCAGTCTGTAGACTGTAATTTCATTCTCTTTAATGTATTTTTTTTTTGAGACAGGGTCTCGCTTTGTAGTTCAGGCTGGCCCTGAGCTTACTATGTAGCCCAGGCAAGCCTTGAACTCAGCAATCCTCCTACCTTTGCCTCCTGAGTGCTGGGATGAGAGGTGTGAGCCACCATGCCTGACTCTTTATGTCTTTTTAAGGCAGACTTTTTAACCCTTTAACGAGGATAAATCTTTGTTTTTTTTTTATGGATCATGCTTTTAGTGTCATACTTATTCTTATATTCTGTTCTAGAAATTTTAGAGTTTGGGGCTTTGTATTTACAAATAAAATTTGTACAAACTGCCCACATGAATTCAAAGCTTTCTGTTGTTTTTTTCATCATACAAAGATATATCTAATTTTCCCAACACCATTTGTTGTCCAACAGTACTCTTTCTCTACTAAATTGCTTTTGTAATTTTGTTTAAAAAAAAACCCAGTTATTCATATATGTGTAATTTTATATCTAAATTCTATCGTACCTCATTGACCTGGTCATTTTGACAGCAGTACCACATGGTGTATTACAATGAATAAGATTTGAAACCAGTGATGATGACAGACTGTTGATAGCCCCTGAAAAGGCCCACATCCAAATCCTGGAGTCTTTATACAGGAAAGGAATTTTATGGATATGATTAAGTTAATGGACAATAGTTACTTTGGGTTATCTAGGATAGTTCAATGAAATTAAAAAGGTGCTTTATTGACATAAATGTCAAAAGTCAGAAGAAGTAAAAATGGAAGCAGAGATTGTAGTGATGGTGGATAGGCCAGAAGCCAAGGAATGCAGGCTAATTCTAGAATCTGAAAAAGGTAGGGGCAGGTTCCTTCCCTGGAGCCCACAGAAGAAACAGAACACTACCATGACCTTTACTTTAGCCCCACAAGTCTGATTTTATATCATGCCCTGACTTGTGGAACTGCAATATTATGAAATGTAGTATTTTGTCTTCAGTTTCCTGGAGATTTATTACAGCAGCAAGATGAATGCAGATATAGTAGTATATCAATGTTGTTCTGTCTCTAAGTGTTTAGAACTATTTTAGGCCTTTTATGTTTCCACATGAATTTCAGAAATATCTTTTTGACTTTTTACAAGACCTTCTGGAATTTTGAATGGGATTGCACTGAATCTATAAATGAATTTAGGCAGAACTGACATCTTAACAGTGTGGAGTCTTCCAATCCATAAATAAGACAGGCCCACTTATTTAGGCCCTCTTTGACTCCCTCCAGCTATGCTTGCCTTTCTCGGCATTCAGAGTCTTACCCATCTTTTGTTAAATTTATCACTATGTATTTCATATATTATGATATTATAAATGACACTAAAAATCACAAAGCCTGATAATTAGTTATTGTGTTTGTGGGGGATATTGGTTTGCAATTTAAGTTCCTGAAGATATCTCTGTTTCATTTTGATAACAGAATAATGTTGCCTTCATAGAATGGATAGTATTCTCACCTGTTCATTTTTATACAAGACTTTATTGTATTATTTATTTAAATAATTTAATAGACTTTTCCAATGAAACCGTCTAGGCCTGGAGCCTTCTTTCCTTTTCAATCTTGATTTTTTTCTTTTTTCTCTTCTCTTTTCCTTACCTTTGCCCTTCCCTCCTCCTTTACCCTCTCTCTTATTTCCTTCCTAACCACAGACTCAGTTTCTTCCATATATACAAGGTTATTGATACTATTTTTTCCTGGTTAATTTAAGTAGTTTGTATCTGTGAATTTGTTCTTAAAGTATAGGTCATCAAATTTATTGATTTGTTCCTTTATAGTCCTTTTAATATCTTAGAATGTGTACTGATATCTCCTTTCTCTCTCTCTCTCTCTTTGAGACAGGGTCTTACTTTATAGTTCAGGCTGGCTCTAAGCTCACCATGTAGCCCAGGCTAGCCTCAAACTCACAACAATCTTCCTGCCTCTGCCTCCTGAGATTACAGGGAGGCACACTGGGTTTACAGGCATGAGCCACCATGCCCAGCATTGTGGTATGTGATACCAGGGATTGAACTCTGGACCTTGTGCTTGCAAGGCAGACAGTGGAACCACTGAGCTAAATCCCCATCCCCTCCTTTCTCATTTTGATATTGGCTTACTAGGTGACTAGAATGTTTCAATTCTATTATAATCTTATGGGGTTACTGTCATATACACAGTCTGTCATTGACTAAAATGTTACCATCTTGAATAAGACTGGACTTCATAGTAGCTGACCCTCACCTGCCTTGCTTGCATTACTAAGGAGGGAAATCTGGTGACATTCCTACCCTTCTTATTCTGTACAGAATGCGTCTTTCTATGGATACTTTTAAGATTTTTTTAACCCTGGCTTAGGAAACTGATTATAAAGTAGCTTCGTGTAATTTTATTCATCTGCTTTGTCTCTGTGCTTTATTGAGTCTGTTGGATCTGTTAGTCCATAGTTTTATCAAATGTAGAAAATTTCTGGCTATTATTTTTAAAAAATATTATTGGCAGAAATCTGTCATCTCAGCTCTTTTCCTTTGAGGACTCCAATTACATGTATTTGAGCCCTGAATGCTTAATGTAAGTTTTCTGATGCTGTCTTCACTAATTCTTTTTCTTTTCTCTGCATTTTATTTTTCTTTCTGCATTTTCAAATTCACTGACTATTTTTAATCTCATACAATGAATTTTTAAATTCACACATTGTAGCTTTGCATCTATAGAACTTTCACATGTATCTTTTTTTGCATTTTTCATGACTTTATGCAACTTTATGAACATATGAAATGCAGCTATAATAATTGTTTTAGGGCTTGTCTGCTAATTCTAACATTTGTGTGCTCTTCTCCATTGGCTTTTATTGACTAATTCTTGGTTTTGGCTGTATTTTCTGACTTCTTTCTGTTGCCTGAGATTTTTCTTTCTTGGATGTCAGACAGTATAAATTTATCTTGTTGGGTCTTGAATAACTTTGTGTTTGTACTGTTTTAAGATGTGTTCTTGAATACTGGGGACTTTGAGACCTCCTGGTTCTTCTGCTTTTAATCTTTATTAGGAAAGCACATGGCAGTGTGTGATGCAGCACTAATTATCCTTTACCACCGAGGACAGATCTTTCTAAGTATTCTGCCATAGGCTACAAATCATAAAATTTAGTTTGGCTTGTAGCAGAAGGAATTCTCCTCACCCTGTGTGAGCGGTGCCCCTTGTTCCTTCTAACCCTTCCTGGTGGGTTTTCCCTAACCTTTGAGCATGCTTTCATAAGCCTGTAATTGGTACACAGCCAGATACTCAAGAGCCACCTTCCAATACCTCCAGCCTTCTTTTCCTGCATGGTTCCCTCCTGGCTGGCATTCTGTCTGCCAGACTTGCCTGGGTTCCTCCTTCCTATGACACATTCTGTCCCCTTGGAAAGCTCTAATTCATCTCCTTGCTTGACTCCCAACTTCCCGGAATAATCCTGTCTCATTATTTGCTGTTTAATCTTGGACCATCATTTAGGTTTTTTGTTTGTTTTCTAGGGACGGTCAGTACTGTTACTGCTACTCTTTCTTGGATGGAAGAAGGAATCCTCATGTAATAATGTTCATTTTCAAAAATAGGCTTTATGAAAGAGAAGTATTAGGAGTAAACTTAATAAAACTTAAAGAGAACCTGTAGATGTAAGCGAGTTCTAGAATGTATGATAGATTTTATGAAATAGGAAATATTCAAAGAGAATGTTGTAGGGGAAAATAATGAGGGGAAAGAATAAATACGATTTAAAAAGGAAAAGAAAGCACATGTATATAGGGGGTGGAGGGTTGTAGGGTGGGTAGGGATATGGGTAAAAATGGGAATTAACTTGTGTCATATTCTGGTACAAATTCCCCAATATTGAGTGTGATTGTGAGCTGTGTATAAAATGTACCAATAAATAATTCAATTAAAAATTTAAAGAAGCTATTTACAAAAATATGAAATTTACCTGAGGAAGAAATTCTGTCATTGAGGCAGAATTCTTTCAATAAAATAAAATAAATTTAAAAATCAACAAAAATGATAGCCTTTTGATTCTCACAAAGTATCAATCCATTATATTAGAACTTGGGATATATAACAGACTCATGGTAGAAGAGAAAAGGCCTACTGTTAATAACATATAAAGAGCTTGACCAACCTGATAATAAAAAATAGAAAAGCAGGCTCAAGATTTAGCCGTCATTTCATAAACACAAATGTTCAATAAATGTAAAAAGGTACTCAACCTCTGAGTAACTAGGAAAATGTTAATTAGAGCAAGAATGATTTCATGGTGTATCCAGTATATCTGACACCTGGTGGAATGATTTTTAACACCTTGGCCTTTGTACAACAAAATAATTTTAAGTAACAATAAGAAAATGATGTGAGAGTGAAGGAATTTCATATCTCAAAATAGATATAAATGTTGCTATACTACTTATGGTTCATATTTGGAAGTCCCCAAAGCCTCATGTGCTCATAGGTGGGGGTTTTCTTAGGTGACTGTATCTAGCATTTATCAGTATGGATTAAGAGTGGGTGAGAACTAACTTAGTCCACTAACTATAATTCTGGTTATGAATAGTGGAAAGACTCACTCCGAGTGTGGGTGACACCAACAAATAGGCTTTTGGCATGAATAGAACAAAAGGGAAAAGGCTCACTGTGTGCTCTGCCATGGACTGTTTCTCCTTTGCCGTGCCTGTCTGCCTTGGAGCCAGACAACTATGGATTCAAACTTTTACAAACTGGGATGTAAAGTAAACCTTTCCAATTTTAACTTGTACACGTTGGGTATCTTGTCCCAGCAAGACAAAGTAACTAAGACACTGAGTTAGTATCATTTAGTATTGGCTGTCCACTTCAAATTTCTTTACAAAGTTCAGAAAAATTAAAAATGAAGGCAGGCATAATTTTGTTTCTCCATGTTTAGAACAACAGCAAAAAACAAAACAAAGAAAAATTTTACTTTATGTCTGTCTAACAGCTTCAAATTTGATCCTTTGATAGTAGTCTGACCCAGTATTTAAAGTACATGACTGCCTAATAATGAATAAATTTTCATAAGCCCTCACCTTTTAATTCATATCTCAGTTCAGAAATTAATAATTAAAATGGGTGAATTTTAATTGTGAAGATGTTTTTCAAATTCAGCAAGACACTTCATGTGTGGACTAAAACTTGTACTTACTAAAAAATTAGACTTCACAGTTTACACTCTGATTCATTGTTTTAAATATTAAACACAAATAAACACTCCAGTGGTGACACAGGATGACAAAACTGAACTAACTCAGCTCCTCTTTCTTTGCTTTTCTAGTCAGTGTTCTATCCTTGTTTATTTCAGATTCACTGTTTAAACACAGGAATGCGCAGCCCATAGAGGTTGGAGAGATGTTCATGCAGAAGCCAGAGCAAACATCAGGCTATTGTAAACTTACCTTCCAAATGGAAGTAAGTACAGAAATGCAAGTATGTTCAGGGCTGACAGTATAACTGGGAGTTCTCCAGTTTAACTTTCATGTAAGATATGACATTTTTTAAAAAGAACAAGAAATAAATCTGCATTCATTTGCAGTTTTCATAATGTATTATACAATTTATAATTTCCGTAATATCATTGATTTCAGCAATCATTGTCGGAGTGTATTTTATAACTGGAGAACAGGGGAGATGCTTGGTAGCTCAAAGATCTGTGAAAACCAAGAGTCAGATGAATGGCTCCTTGAACAAAGACAGATCGGTAACCAAAAGGAAGGGGTGCAGCTGGGCCATCAGGCCAGGGACATCAGCACACAGCCACGTTGGTGGCTGGGACAAGAGAGTAAAAGGCAACTCTGCCCAAGAGAGCTGGGAAGTAATTAGTGCATCTGAAAATCCACTTAGGCATTTAGTTAAATGACATCTTCAGATGAGGGAGACCAGCATTCTGTTTCTGAAGGACATGTATTTTAAGTGGATTAAGAAAGGAAATTATGTTAAGTGTAGGGAGGTATATAATTAACCCGGGAACCCTGGCTGTGGTAAGATATTGTGGAGGCAAAGGATTAAAGGAAATTCAGAGCACATCAGGAGTATGGTTGAATAAACAGGGCAGCCCCATCTCAGTGGAAGTATTGTTCTGGGAATGAATTTCAATTTTGGGAGCAACAAAGAATTGTGGTGTCTATGCCCAAGGCAGGCTTGTGTTCTTTCAGATGAGAAAGGACATTTTAAGAAAAGCACCACCTATAAGTGTATTGTATAGGGAGTGGCTACTTCTTTGCTTGAAGGTATTTAAAGATAATCCTTTATTTCTCATTTAGATGCTGGAGACAGAAGACAGAGCAAGTGTTTCATAAGCATCAGTCAGAGGACGCAGGTTCCAGAGGCTGCAATGTGGGAGAAGCAAAGCAAAGGAAAACATTTTTCTGGAGAATCTGGAGGTCATTAAGTACAGAGAAAGGACTGCAGAAGATGTAGGTGAAACAGTCAAGAGCAGAGCCACGCAGAAGAGCCCCGGAAATGGAGCAGAGCACAAGACACAGAGCAAGAGGAAGGGTATGGATAGAGGACGAGGAAGGAAGTCGCGGTCCAGTACACACACAGCTTGGGTTAGTGAATCCTTGTAAAACAAGGACTTCTGGGCTGAAATGCACCTGGTGGAGCAAAGAGGCCCTATGGGAGACAGAAGAGAAGGAGGAGGATAAGGAGGAGGAACAGGCTGGTAGAAAATGGGCTGGGTCCATCAAGGGCACTTCTTCCTGTACTGACCATTGTTATGGGTCTTCCTTCACCTCTTTCCTTTCATCATCATTGCCTGACCTACTTTTTAAATTTCTCTGTTTTTACAGTAAAGCAGGCCTGACTTTTTTTGATTTTGTTCATTGTTGTAAAGCTAAAATGGAGTGGAATAGCACTTGGCACTTGCATGAGTACGCAGACACTCCACTGGCTGGCACTCTACCACAGCTCAGTTTCAGTGGGCGTTCATCTATGTCAGGGGCACAAGAGTCCAAGCTGATGACCATAAAGTCTTTGCTAATCCAGTTCAATGTGTGTGTGGTATGGATTTGGCTGGTTTCCTTACAGCATAAGGTGGAAAATGGTAGAGTTAGGTCTGGAGACTAAGCCAACCTACTGTGCTCCTCATTTTCCCTCTTAGAAATGTTGCCAGAATGAAGATTTAACCCCAAGAAATGCCTCCTTTTCTTTTAGGTCTTCTCATGTCTAAAAAATCTTTGGGAGTAGATTCTGTGAAGAGACAAATCATCATATGGTAAGAAGGACACCAACAAAAACCCCAGACTAGAAGTCTTACCTGTAGGTCTGTAATTCATTTTATTGACAAGGGCTTTGTTCTCAAAAGCAAAGCTGTGGAAGACAGAAATCACTCCTTCAATACATGTAGTCTTCTCTCTTTCCCTCCTACCCTTCATGATTACTAGGCATGGTAGAGCCTGAAATGCTGCTTCCTAGGTCACCCTCCTCTTTCTTTAAGACAATAATAAGACCAGGTCAGCTAAGATACAATGAGACTGCCACAAATTACAGGAGTCATATTTCACTGAAACCTAAGAAAACGCAAAGGAAAGCTCAGATGTATGTGGATTCTGGTTGGTGTTTGTGAGTACTTGGTTATTTTGTTTTCTTCTCTATATTCACAAAAGGGTACAAATCAATCCAGACAGACCATAGAGAGCATAAAAAGTGGGGGTGGGAAGACCACACTGTGGGCTTGAGATGCATCAGGGGTTGACAGTTCAAATCTAGGCTGAGGCACTGTCCTTCTCTGGGCGAGAGCACCATGGGATTGGCTATATTCCTTCTGGTTTTTATTCTCCTCGTCCCCTCCACTGGGCAGGGATCCAGACTGGAGCAACACAAGCTTAGTGCAGTACTTAGAATCAGCAAGACACAAATCTCAACCCCAGCTGTGCCCACCCAGCAGCTGTACAGCCTTGGGTAAATTCCATTTAAGTTTTTCATTTGATCATTTAAAATTTTGCATCTGTTAGCCTGGAAGTTCATCCTTTCCCCCACTGAAGAGAGCTTTGTCCTGTGTATCCATTTCATTTTTATGGAAAGAAATTGCATGGTAATTTATAGGCAGTGATATGGAGATACAAAGATAAGCTCTGGGAATCATAAGTCCTACATTTAGATTCTGACTCTAACACTTAGTAGGGAGTCCTCTGGGTACCTAAAATGGGACTGGTGATAATGTCCGTCATATAAGGGTTGTAAGAACCAAATCAGATCAAATCGACTGTCCCAACTCAGTGCCTGGCACATAGCTTGACATATGGCAGGTACTTAACAAGTAGCCAAACCAGACTGTCAAGGAGACAAGGCTCAGTGGCCTCCCAGGTCTTGACGTGGCTGAATCCAGCCTTCTCAGAGCACCATTGGCCCTGCCCAGGGTGACTCCTGAGACCTCTGGCCAGGTACCTATTCTGTGTTATTAAGACAGAACTCTCCAGTGTATTGAGCTTCAGATCCAATCTGGAAACAGCTCTGCAGCACATAAGAAAACACTCCAGGGTGAGGGGAGAGGTGAAAGAGATGGAGAGAGGAAAACATCATTGAGATCATCTTGAATAAACAGAAATGAAATTCAAAGAAGCAAGTTTCTATCCAGAGCCACCTGAGAAACATGATGTGAATTGGCCATATCTTGTTTTGTTTCTTGTTCAATCAAAAAGTTGATCGGATCACTGCTTCTGATCAAAAACAAGATATACACATGAGAAAAATGAATGGCCTGCTGGTGAATGAGAGGCTTCAAAATGGGGGTTCATTTTCATTACTGTGCCTTGCTGTGCTTGGGGAGACTTCCATTTTCTGTCTACAATAGCCCCTGAGCTCTTCAGGCATGATTAATATTTGAGGTCAGTGTCTAGACGGTAGAAATCTAACCCAACTGCACATTAGCATGTTTAAGCGATCCAGGCAAATGGGTACTCAGGCAGACGCCAGGGACAGATATGCATGTGAGTGTCCAGGATGAAGGTGAAGCAATGTGGGAGGATTGATGTTTGCAACCTCAAAGTCAAGGAAATTCAAAGATAAGCCCTCAAAAAGCTGTGATGAGTCACCAGGGTACACAGGATTAAGATATACCAGATAGCCCCTCACCCGGAGGACAAAATAGCTCTTGCAGCCTAGGCAAACTGGGAAAAGTTTATTCCGGAAACAGGTCATCCCAGCTCAGTCTCTGCAGGCATCCGGAGACAGGAGACACATGCACGCCATGCAAGCAGAACTTGCTCAGAAAGTGACAAGGAGCTGGATGCAGGGCCAATGAAGACAAGTTTGCAGCCTCCTAATTCAGGATATCAGCACAGTAGACATGGACTCTTCTCCTGTTTCAGGACAGCAGCTCTTTTACACAAAGACTATTAATCAGAACTTCGGGTTGCACATGGCAATCAATTGAGACTGTTTAGGGCATTTACAGTAATTGATCTGCTACAAGTTCTTCACAAGTGGGTTGCACTCTACATACATATGTACTTTTCAAAGAATTCAAAAGCCATTAGGATATTCTCAACTCCGATCTGATAGTCTGAGGGCCATTGACTGGATGTGATCATCAAAAATGAGCTAGGCCAGCAGCAGGGGGCATTTTGATTAGAGAAGGAGGTTCTGCCAATGGAGACTTAGGGATCCTGGAGACGAGGACTGAGGGGGTCGAGCAAACTGTCATCATAATCATGAAGTTGCTCGAATGTACCAGATACTTCTAGGCACTTATTATGTCATCTAATGCTCACAAAACCCAGTAAAGATTTCAATATTATTTTCTGTGAGGTTGGGAAATCAAGATCAAGTGCTTGGCCCAAAGTACTCTCCTAAGTAAGTGCCAGAATTGTCCCTTGAACCCAAAATAGGTTCAGAGCCAGTGTGCTTCCACCTCCAACCCTTTGTTCAGTGCCTCACCTAAATGGTTGTGTACCTATTTCCCAGATGACTTCTGGGTGGACCTGTTGATCTACTGGTCTTTGCAATGTTGGATATCCACACACCCACTACTTAAAGGTGGAGAAGATTACTTTAGCTCGTGGCTTCAGGACATTTACTATAGAGCAGGCTGCATCTGAGGTAGAAAACTCATGGGTGGAGCTAAACTCTTATTTCATGGCAGCCAGGAAGCAGGGCTGGGGACAGTGCAGAGAGAACTGGGCGAGGAAGCACATGGAGCACCCAAAGCCATGCCTGCATGGCCCACTCAGACACCCAGGGCCATCCTTCAGTCATCTGCTAGGCCTTTCTTAATCCAGCAAAGGTGACATAATAGGACTACTGGTCACAGCTGCCCTGAGGTTGGAGACATGGAAGACAAGTATCTTGGGTCATAGGTAGCTGTGAATTTGGAAGTGCCCCCTTCTATGGCAGTGGGTTTCTCTGTTGGAGAAAGTGTCCCCAAAAAGCTGATAGTTGCTCTTTGAAAACAGAAGACTGAAAACTGGAAAGTGTGGAAAGCGGGAGGGCAGGCATAGCAGTGGTATTCCTAAGGAGGAGAGGAGACCCTAAGGGAGCAAGTGGCCCATTGGAACTCCAGTCCAAGGAGACAGACAGAGGCCAGGCTGGAAGCTCCACCATGTGCAGAGTGGGGCGTGTTTGGCCTGACCTTATGGCTCCTCTGGGTGTTGTAGCCTGGAGAGCTAAACCACTCTGGCAGCCATCTGTAGACAGGTCAGGCTGGGCTCCCCCACCAAGAGTTCTCTGCCTCACCCAGCTCTCGGCCCAGACACTGTGCTTTGTTATAAAGCCCAAGCATAGTCCTAGTCTGCTATGGCTTTGTTTAGACACTCCAGACCTCCTGTGCTCATTGGTGGGGCTTTCTAGTGGTGGCTAGAGCTACAGTGTGCGCATGGAGGTGTGGATATGGCGTATCGATACGGTGTCAACTGGATGAATTCATTGATTGGGTTAGTACTGTTCTGGGAGTGGGTGATAGGAACCCCATGCTGGGTGTTGGTAGCCTAACCAGTAAGTTCTTGCCTGCCTGGCTGTGGAGTACCTCATCATGGGCTGTTCCTTTTCTGCCATCCCTGCCTGTTTTGGAGTCAGCGAACTATGGACTGAAACCTCTAAAAACTCTGAGCTGAAATAAATCTTTCCTTCTTGTGAGTACTGGGAATTTTGTCCCAGCAACAAGAAAAGTAACCAAGACAAGGGCCTAACATTAACTTTGCTGATAATCACTCATTTACAGGAATATGTAAGTAATCACTCTGTGTTACAACCTGGAACTTGGAAAACAAATTGGGTCCAGGCATTCCATACAAAAGCCTGGATTTCAACATGACATCACACATCCTCCACTGAGGTGCAAAGTTGATATCGCAAGACCAACTCCTTTAAGGCATTCATTCAGATTTCTCTCCTACTTCTCACTTTCTATTCTTCAAAGATCACCAAAACACCTCAAAAGATACTATAGACTGCAAAACAGAATTTAAGACTAAATTCTTCTAGCAAAAACAGGAGAAAAATCTTTGTGACCTTGGGCTAAGCAAAGATTCTTTAGATATCACATCAAAAGCATCATCTATAAAAGAAAACATTGATAAGCTACAGTTAAAAACTAAAAACTTCTGTTCTTCAAGAAACACTGTTAAAAGGATGAAAAGACAAGCCACAGAAGAGAAGAAAATATTTATAAAACACAAAAGAATTGCTTTCAGAATGTATAAAAGCTCTCCAAGCTCAATAAAACAGAAAACAAACTATCCGGGAAAAAACAAGCAAAATATTTTTCAAGATATTAAAGATATTAGGGAAAATACAAGATAAAACCAAGATTGAGATATAACAACAGAATTACAAAAATAATTGAAATTTCAGTGAGAACAAATAAACTTAAAGCACCTGACATCACAAGTGCTATGAGAGGGATGGAGCGATTGAAAGCCTCATGCATTAGTACCAGAAATGCAGAGTGGTAGAACTATTGCACAAAACTGTTGTGAAACCTCTTACAAAATTAAACATAACTTGCCAGAAGACTCAAGAATTCCATTCTCGGGTATTTATCCAAGAAAAAAAAACTTATTGTAACAGACAAATTTGTACAAAAGTGTTTATGTATGCTTATGTATAATCACTGAGAACTTGAAACAGTATGAAAGGTTATTGAACTGTTGAATTAACAGACTATGGTACATCTGTACAATGGATTCCTGTTTAACAATAAAGAACGCACCACTGACACATGTAATGACAGGGACAAATTTCAGTTCCACGTGCTGCCGTGTTCTGGGGTTCTGGAGACACCTTCTAAAAATTCTTTCAGGATTCTTCTTATCCTGAACAAAGAATTGGGCAGAACAAGCACAAAAGGTGCCAAAGTTTTACATTTATTAAATGTGGGAAAAGAAACATGCTGTGCAGAGTGAATTTGGGCAAATTAAAAGCAGGAAAAGAAGTGCACTCTGCAGGGTGAGGGACACTGTGAAAGAGATAGCACAGTGCCATGAGCCCAGGGGGCACCTGTCTTTTGTCCACTCCACAGGCTGACATCAGGTCTAGACTGTCCTATGAAACCCCACTTGAGTTCTCATGAGAAGACCTGAAGACAGCATCCTCTGGTTGGGTCCTGGTGGTGCAAGGCTTGGGCACATGGCCTGGATCTCTGTGACTGACAGGTCCCATGCAGCTGCCCAGCCAGTTTGGCATGCCCTAATCTCCTGCTTCAGTTATGATAAGAGGAAGCAGTCAAAATTTCCAGGCTCCATTCAGTGCAATTCTGATATCTAAATACTGCCTGAAAAAAGCATACTTACAGAAAACAGATCAATTGATAGGCCTGAAGTGGGCATAGGAATCAACTACAAAGAAGAATAGGAACATTTATTTGTTGTTACTGAAACTTCCCATATTTTCACTGTATCATGTGTGGTTATACATAGTTATATATGTGTGACTGCACACATTTGTCAACCTATAAACAGTACACTGAAAAAGGAATCATTTCAATAAGAGAGTAAGAAGAAAGAGCAGGTCTTCTCACAAGACTTTCAGACTCCACTTACACTGTCTGGTTCCCCATTGGTTTCAAACAAAAACTGGTAATAAAATCAGGTCCAACTGCATGAAGGGACACTGGGAAAAGCCAAGCTGGGTCTCTAAGGAATGTACCTGAGATGCACATGGTTTCAATACGTATCAAGGTCACTACCATCTTACCTTGATTAAGCTGAAAATGCCACCACAGACAGTTGGACATATTTCATTGGGATATGATTTTCTGTTTGTCTCTATGATTTGCACTAGCAGCTTATAGCAGTAATATATATGTGAAAACTGTTATTTAAAATAAAGAAAAATAAAGAAGAGAAGGAGGGTGAAGCAAAAAAGAGTAGTCAGAGAAAAAGCAGCGTGGTAACAATTAGGACAGGTGGCCATTGCTGCAGGTTGGAGTGGGTGACAATTGGGGTGGCACCTGAGCTGGCACTCCCGCCAGAGAGGAAGGAGAAGATCTCATCCTCACCAGGCTGTGAACTTGCCTCCCCAAGTCTTAATACATTTGGGTTGTTGATAAAAAAAATATCTGAGGGGCTGGAGGATTAGCTCAGTGGTTCCAGCGCCTGCCTTGCAAGTGCAAGGTCCTGAGTTCAATCCCCAGTAACCACATACAATGCTGGGCATGGAGACTCACGCCCATCAGCAATCAATACCACATACCACAGTGCCAGGCATGGTGGCTCACGCCTGTAATCCCAGCACTCGGGAGGCAGAGACAGGAGGATTGCTGAGTTCAAGGCTTGCCTGGGCTACATAGTGAGCTCAGAGCCAGCCTGAACTACAAACCGAGACCCTGTCTGAAAAAAAAAAAAAAAATCTGAAAAAACAGAGAGGAGCCCACAACAAATTCAAGTTATTAGTGCTTTACTAGCTGCATTCCTGGCTGGGCGTGGAGGGGAGAGTTACAGCTTCCCTGACATTTGCTTTATAGGCAGACTGGGATTTCTAGAGTCTCCACTGGCAAGAGGAAGAAATGAGTCTCCATTTTATAGATCTAATAGATACTCTGCAACTTAAAGCAATGGCCTCTAAACTATCCATCCTCTATGCCAAGCAAATGCCATTTCTCTTTCTTTTATAGCTTTCGACTTTTCTGTTTAAAGGGCACTTGGTATTCTGTCCTTGCCAGTTGCCACGTGAATTGGGCAGAGGTAGGAGAGGAACAAGAAAAGAGATCATTCTAAGTACCGCCAATGAATGAAATAAACACAGTGTTCGGACCATTCCCAGAATCATCCCATGTCTGGCTCACTAGATATGCAGCGATACAGTGGGTGGTAGACAGAAGCACGGAGTGAGGGAGAAAGGTGGGCTCAGATGGTGGGAAGCTGGCCAGAGAATTACTGGTTTGTCAAGGGATCCTATGGCATAATTTTGGGTGTTCCTGCAAGTGTGCCGTCTGTGATAAGAAAAACCACTCTTTCAAAGCAGCAGAATGTGTTACTCAGCTTTCCACTGCTGTGACTGAATACCTGAACAAATCAGCTTAAAGGACAAAAATTTATTTTAGCTCCTGACATTAATGTTTCAGTCCATGATCCCTTGGCTGTGGTGCTGTATCAGGATCTTTGGTGAGCATAGCATCCTGGTGGAGGATAGTTGCTTACTTCATGGCAGCCAGAAAACAGGAAGAGGAGGCACTCAGAGGAAGTGGCCAGGAACAAAACATGCCAACCATGGCCCATGCTGCACCCGTACTGATCTGCCTCATCAATTAGGCCACACTTACTGCTGAACCCACTGAGCTACCCACTCACCAGGGGTTAATCCACTTGATGAAATCAGAGCCCTCATGGACTCGTCAGTTTCCCAGAGCACATCAGCTCTGAACATGCCATATTTGGTGACCAAGGCCTTGTCACAAGCACCTGAAAGCAAAGTAAGAGATGTGGGCCGAGCAGACAACAGACCCATACTGTCTTTTGCAGACACAGTTTATTCACACAGCAAACCTTGCTTCACAAGGCAGGCACAGTTATGTATGATGTTCAGCCCCTGCCACTTATGTGAACACAAGAACAGATTGAGTCCAAGTCTCTCACTGAACACAGGTTTGGTTCCAGCTCCAGGCAGCTTAGGAGAGCTCATCAGCACAGCAGGTCCCGCAGAGCCCACAACCCTAGAGGCCAGAGCACGTGGCTTGTAAGCAAAGTGAAGGTCTTCCCTGGAAACAGAAGTCCCAGTTCTACAGTGTCTGTTTATCAGGCTCTTGTGCTGGTGTCTGTGCATCTTATCCATTGCTACAGCAGTGGTGATCGAGGCCATCTGTTCTTGAATTTAATAATTAATTTCTTTGCACACTGAACTCTTAGAATTCCCAGTTTTGGTCACCGGTATGCTATGACGCTATGATGTCACTGTGTGCTTAGTATGATTGCCCCCATGCTCCGACAGCCACCAGTGTATCATATGGGGACATATGTGTATATTTAAGGGTGGCTATTGTATCATTAAGTCATCAATACTGATTAAGTTCTTTGGATCAAACTCCTTAATAACAGAACTGGTAGGTATTTCATGTTGCCTGTAAGACTTTCAGAAAAACTTTGCTGAAACATTAAAGGTACCACGCATAGAAACAGTTTGGGAATCTCTGCAACAAAGTCTGCTGAAATGTGTAGGCCACACTGGCTGGTTGATGCCCCTGGCTCAGTCCCTGGAAGCAACTAAGTATGAGCAGGCCAGAGGACCAAAGTGTATCAGGGACAGGGACGAGACTAGGCGTCTCCCAGGTCAGCGCCCTCAGTGAACTGTCTTACCCGATCATGCTTCTCCTGCATTTGGACTGGAAGGGAGGGAGCAGAAGGGCAGATGTGTATCAAGGGTCAGTGGTGGTAAAGTGTAACCCAGGGAGCCAAGGGCCCACTCAGCACAAGAAAGGTGCCTTGATTCATAAATGTCACACACCTGCTTCTGGTTCCTCCCAGCAACGTGGGGGTGGGCAGTGGGCGAAGAGCAGCTTTTGCAGGCTTAAGGGTGTCTTGGCACAGATACCTCCAACTTCTCCAGAGGTGGACGAAGGCAGAGGCAGGATTCTCCTAGGCTGCTGGACTCCCGGGGACCAGACCACTACAGCATAGCCTCTGGCTTCCAGGGCTCTCCTGTCATCTGCCTCTTCCTCAAGGCGAGGCTGGAACCCCCATATCACCAGAAACCATCTTGATCTAAATTAAATCTCCCCCAGTCTCTGAAAGGCAGGGCTGGCTCTGTAGTGGAATTGTCTTGGGCTTTGTGTTCTTGTGTTCTTCGATCACATCTGCATCCGGATTGCAGTGCTGAGCACGGATGCACACAGCTGTTAGAAAGGGGGAGGTGGGCTGGGCTGGGCTCTGGGGACTTGTGGGTGGCAAGAAAGGCAAAGCATCCAGAGCCCTGGGGCAGGTTAGATGTAAGGGCTGTGTGATTTACCCAAGCATGGGGTGTGGGCTACCTGTCAGATAGTGCAACTCATTTATATCTGGAGGGACTTGGGAGGTCACCTAGGCTCAGGCTGCTTATCTGTTTGCAGGATACAGAGCAATAGCCAGATAAGTTGCTAATGAAAGGCAGCTATGCAGAGCCTGATTTGGCCACCTAGAGGCTGGCCCTAAGGAAGCGAAGCATTTAGAAAAGTCCAAGGCTCAGAGGAGGCAGCCTGGTGTGGTGGAAATTGTACTGGACTAGAAGGTGGGTGTTCCGGGCTTTAGTCTTGCTCCACCACTAATTAGCTCAGTGACCTCTGGCAACTCATTTTGCTTTTCTAGATGTCCACTCTCTTGTCTACCCACATGTGGGCCACCAAAAAGGCCAGAGTGACATGCAAATGTGACTGTTCATAGAGTGCTTTCTAAGTGCCAAGAACTGTTTGAAGCACTCTACATACTTTAGCTTCCTTCACCCTTGAAGTCCCTGGTTCAGGTGCAGATGAATGTGACCTATAACTAAAAGTACAAACAGAGACAGAGGTCAAGTGGGAGGACCCATGTTCCATTCTCTCAGTGTGAGTTCAAAGCATAGGCTTCTGTCCACCACATCAAAGTCAGAGGACTTAGTGTCCATAGGGTGGGACTTAGTAGATCCGGCATGGGGCCACCCACTTGCAAGTTTGATAAGTGCCCCGTCCTTATAAGTGGGCTGTGAATTCTGAGAAATATTTTCTCAGTGCAATGGGCCTCTCCACTGGCAAAACCATAACATGACTTGCTCCTGTGAGGTATAGACAAGAGGGGGCCCTACACAGTAGAAGCCCCCAATCAGGGTAATAGCTGAGTATGACTCCCAGGTCCCCGGGTGCTGGCCACAGTCCTAGTCTCTCACCTGGGCTGTGTGCACACACAAGGGTGAGGCCACATGAATGCCAGGGGTCAGCCGGTTTTCCTGAGTGGACAGGTCACGCTGGGTGAAGAGCGGCCCAGAGGTGGTGCATCATAGGTGCAAAGCATCCCAGCAGTTTTGCTGCACTACCTTTTCTGACCCCTTCATAAATGCACATGGCTTCAGCGATCTAAAGTTCAGGGATGTCCAGTGCTGCCATGGCTGTGTGTGTTTGTCCCCCATAACTCACGCTGAGGACAGGGGTCCAGTCACAGCGTGGAAGGCATCTGGGCCTTTGGGAGGGACTGATCTCTCATCTCTCAAGACAGCAGCTTCTCAGGAAGGCAGGACTAGACGGGTCACCTGGACAGGAAGCCTGGCATCTCCCTCCGTCTCTGGACCATGTGCTCCATCACTCACAACTTCCTCTCTCCTTTCTGCCAGGGCCTGAAGCCCAGCTGATCCTCATGGGAAGCCAGGCAGACGTGGACACCTCCAGAACTGTGAGCGGAATCAAGAATCAAGTATTTGCGTGATGAACAGGGATTCGTTATGGTACCGCTAAGACCTTGGAGAGTCCCAGCTGGTAAGTGGTAGGACGGGGACTGGCATTCTGGTCTCCTTTATCACATCCAGTTCTCTTCCCAGTGCCTCGTGGCTGGGTGCAAATGACAGGTAGAGTGGGCTACAGAAGGAACAGAAGACAGCCTGCTTATCCCTAAAGAGTTTCCCGTTCCGTTGGATGAGAGGGGAGTAGAGCTGTGATGGATACTGAGTGGTCTGGCTGAGCCAAACAGGACTGAGGACAAACCTGCTAGGCAGACCTTGCTGTGGAGAGTGTGTCTGTGTTTGTGCTCTGGGAACGACACAGCTGCTGCGTTCAGAGGCAGAATCTCCCTGGCTGGACCTGACTGAGGAGTCAGGGGGTGAACTAACTGCAGGGCTCCTCCTGACACAAACTTTGCTCTTCTTCAGTTCCCTTCCGGATCACTTGTTCCTGCCATGCACCTCTTCCTCCCCATCACAGTGTCAGGCCCATCCCCCCTCACGCTGAGGTCGGCTCCCACCCTATGTGCTCCCGCACTGCATCTTGGACTTTGAAGCACTCGTTACACATTGAACTGAGATTTAATCTCTGCTTCCATACAAAAGAAAGTTCCCTGGTCTGCTGTTCTGTCTGCTCATGCACTACGACATCCTTGGTGCCCAGTGAGGGGCCATCACAATGGCTCACATATTTGCTGTGGAAATGAGTAAACTAATGAATACAGGGATCGGGGAGGGGGCGGCTTAAAGGTTGTGCGAATACTGACTATTGAGGCCTGCGTTTGGGGGCTGCGAGCTACTTCACCCTGCTCACTTTGGTTCAGGGGGGTTTTAGTTTTACTGGTGAGGCCAAGCCGAGTGAGACTGTTTCCGTAGTCGTGCTTATAGGACCAAGAGGCAAAAAGAAATGATGGCTGTGCGAGTGGTTTCCTTCAGCAAGGGCCGAGGCATTTAGTTTTCCCAGAGGTTATAGTTCAGAGGCAAGGGTGCATGGTTAAGAGTTCTTCCCAAAGGTCTGCATGGAGCCCCTGCACAATACAAGGGGGAAAGAAAGAGATGATTCTAAGAAAGATATGTGGAGGGCAGCAAGTCTCCAAAGCCAGAGATGGTCCCATGATACCCGGCACCTATTAACCTCAGGCAGGCAGCATCTGTGCCCCAGGAATGTGTCAGAAGTGCCAGTCCTCACACTCACCACAGACGTGCTAGTCAGAACTCAGGCTGGAGCCTGGCAGTGCATCGGAGCTACGTACAGCTATTCAAGGGCTGGGTGCATCTCTTCCTAATTCCACAGCTAGCCACTTGGGTAGTTTGAGCCTGGCTGTCGTGGAAATATTTACACCAGAGAAATGGGCAAATGCAAATCAAATATTTTCTTCCTTATGGAGACAGTTATTAAAAATTTACAAGGGCACCATCTGGTGCAGAAATCCATGGTTTAACAAGCTCTCCAGGGAACTCTGATTCCTTCCAGGTTTCCTCCCCAGGGGTAAAATATAACCGGAACTCAGGTCTGTGCACACCCCACCTGGGATTCAGTTCCTAGCTGTGACCTGCATATCCCCGAGGGGACAACTGCTCATCCTCCAGGGTCCATCCCTGCCTTCTCCTTCCCCTGTGACGAGCAGACAGAGGCAGAAAGTCCTGCCAGGCAGTTTTGGTGCCCACACCCAGCTCTGTGGCAAAGAGGCCAGTTTTGCAAACAGAGATTTAAGTGCTCATTTCGGTGGGATAAAAGCAGGGCTGTTCTGCTACGCAGCAGGTCTTCCCCCCCCCCCAATTCAGAACCACTTTGGACAAGAGTGACACAGCCATGTCCACACTTCGGCCCATCAGCACAGTACGCACCTGCACGCAGGCCCTCCTAACACATCATCGGGCACTGAGGGAGGAAAGATGAACAAAGCACTGGAGCAGTTACATCTCCTGGTACTGGGGTGCGTGTGTGTGTGTGTGTGTGTGTGTGTGTGTGTGTGTGTGTGTGTGGTGTGTAAAAGTGCCCATCTTGTACAACAAATAACTCTGCAGCTACTTAGTCAAATGCATTATCCAGTGAACCAGCTCTGTTAGCTAATGAACTCGGTGGCTCTCCCAGTGCCTCCAGCACTGATTGACACAGTCCCCAGACCAATTCACTCCCCAACTCTGTCCCATCCTCTGAATAGGGGGGCTGGGCATGGCCTTCATTCTGGCCTCCATCAAGGCTTGCTGGCCAGTCGATCAGGAGTGTGCAGTTCTGAAGGGAGAGATCGCTAGACATTCAGTTGAGCATCTGTAAAGAATGTGCTATACACTTGCTGCCGTAAGTAATAATCAGTTACCAGAACATGGAAGGGGTAGTGGTAACACTGAATTTTGTAATGCAATAGCTGACAGCTGATACTTGATAAAGTTTAAATACATGGCTAGAGAAGGCGAATAAATAAATGATTGAGTGAATGAACATTTTAAAATTATGGGGTCTGTAGATTTTACTTCTATTTGCAAGTTTCATTTAGATTTTTTCTGTCAAGGCCCACTCTAACTTGCCCTTTTACTCTCTATTTATTTGTTTAGGTTGTACTGGGGATTGAATCCCAGATACTGAGCTACAGTAGCAGTGCCTTTTAATTTTCCAAGACAAGGTCTCACTTAGCTTCTAAATTGCACAGACTGGGCTTGAAATTGTGATCCTCCTGCCTCAACCTTCCAGAGTGCTTAGACTGCAGCATTATGTTATGGCATCCTTGTGCCAAGCTTAATGTGACTCTCTTCAATATCTGTAGAAGTCTGCTGCTGACCTCCTTACTCTGTGCATCCTCACGGCTATTGCTGCAACTGCATATTATGACTTAGTAACTGTGCCATGGGTGTGAAAATACGCAGGGCCCAAGTTTTCCAGAGGGGAAAAAATAAAAGTTTGTCCTGGCCTGAGTTGGGAGGTGGGCTTTGCCCTTTGGGGAGCACCTGGACCACATTGGGCTCAGTCACCTAATGAGGTCTCTAATGCTTCCTGTGCCTTCCACCTCCAGGGACATGCTGGGCTGTCACTGCACTCCTTCATGTGCGTGCTGCACACTTGCAGCCCAGGCACAGTGGGGTTGTGCTGTATAAGAGCATGCTTGATAGTGGTGTTCACACACTTCATGTCAGTTGCTTCATTTGGCCAGGCGTGGTAGCTCACATCTGTAATCTCAGCACTTGGGAGGCTGAGGCAGAAGGGTTATGAGTCCAAAGCCAGCCTGGACGGCACAGCAAAACCCTGTTTTCAAAAACAAAACAGATTAGTCAGTTCAATCTTCTCAACAGTCTTGTGAGATAAGAAGAGATAGTCCTTTTTTTTTCAGAGAGGAAATAGGTTGAAGGTTGAAGGTAGGTAAATAAATTGTTCCAAATCTCAGTCTAGTTCAACATTCTTGTTCTTTTTATTCTCCCAAACTGCTCTGTGGTCATTAAGAATTCCAATTATACAAAACCATAAAAGCTAATATATACTTATGCAAAGCTGTGAAAAAGCAGAACTTGAATACTAAAGTTAGAAGAAAGCATAACTTGAATCTAGGTTTACCTTCAGTAAGGAACAAGAAGTCAGGTTAGCAGCAAGCAAGAAGTGCTGTTGTTGCCTGAGGGTCAGTTGCTAGGCTTTGCCACCAGTGAAACCAGTTCCCAGTTCCCAGGCGCTTGGAAAATTACCTTGTATCCACCCCGCCGTGGGGCATTCCATTCTGCCTTGTGCCAACTTGAGTTTCATAGTTAAGGGAAATGGCTACAAATCCATCAAGACTACTGGTGAAACTACTAGCTACCATACACCACTCTACAAGAACTCTGTGTTCTTCAGATAAATGTTTTGGCATCTGCTATCACCCTTTGCTTTTACCCCATATTTATCTTTGTATCTAATATGAGGTCTTTTTTTTTTTATGGCATGTATTTTAGATCTTTCCTTTGTTTCCAATCTGGCTATCTTTGCATGTCAATTGAGATATTTAGAACTTTCCCATTCAGTGTAAATGTTGGTATAGTTATTTTTAAATGTGCAGTCTTGCTAGTTATTTTCTATTTGCTGATCTGTTGTTAACTTTCTCTTTTTATGCCTAGTTTTGAAATTAAGTATTTATTATATTTCCAATTTATTTCTGTTCTTGACTTTTTCACTATACCTGCTTCTTATTAGAGGCTACTGCATGATTTACAATGTATCTTTACTCATCTCAGTGTTTCTTAAAATGATATTCACTACTTAATGTAAGAATGACTTTCTTTGAGCCTTTTTCTCCAATACTTTGTCCTACTTTCTTACACATTTTATTTCTGCATGTTGTAACTCACATACATTTTACAGTTGATTTTCTTTTAAAGTGAATAACATAAGAGAAATAAAGTCTTAAAATTTATCTTTGTTTTTACTATTTCTGATACTCTTTCTCTGAGAACTTTTTACTTCATATAGTTTCTTGTAGTGCAGTTCTACTTTCAATACATTCTCTGCTTTTGTTCACTACAAGAAAACAATTTTCAGAAGATCTTTTTGCTATGTAGAATGCTCCACTGATAATTTTGGTTATTCAGTTAATTACAAAAGCATGATATTAACATTGTGGATTTACAATTTTTGCTGTGGTCTTTCAGCATTTTGCTGCATGTACTAGTAAAACCTGTTGTTAGGTGCATTTACATTGAAAACAGCTATATTTTATAGTAAACTTACCCTTTTAACTTTAGGAAGTGTTTTTACCTATCACTAATAATTCTGCTCACCTTGAAACCTATTTTGTCTGATATTAATACAGCCACATTAGCAGCACATGGTGGCGTTTGAAAGGCATATTAGTTAGCGATCGCTACCTGGTGTTATTATAACACTCTTAGGGACAAAGCACAGGGACCACTCACGCTTTCTGTTTCAGGAGTCAGGCCATGGTGCAGACGAGCTCCCTGCGGGTGTCAGTCGTGATGACTGGCCAGGGCTGGCTCACAGTCCTGAGGTTGGACTGAGGGGAGAATCCACCTGCAAGTGCATCAAGTTGTTGGCAAATTCAGTTACTTTATATCATTGCACAAGGGACTTGGTTTTTGTGGACTGCTGACTAAAGTACAGAGTTCCTCA
The DNA here is from genome assembly GCA_004025085.1 of Thryonomys swinderianus. Classification (NCBI taxonomy): domain Eukaryota; kingdom Metazoa; phylum Chordata; class Mammalia; order Rodentia; family Thryonomyidae; genus Thryonomys; species Thryonomys swinderianus. The sequence goes on along the minus strand of PVIC010000323.1, from coordinate 8,015 downwards.
CTCTGACTAATTTACACAGCTGAATTTTCCCAACACCCACATGAGCTTGAAAATGGTTCCTTCCTTAGCGCAAGGATAGCAGCTGAGAAATCCCAGTGTCTCTAGTCATCAAGGTAGACATCCAGGAGAACCCATGTGTACTTTCAGGTCAAGTTTAAGGGCCTGAAGACCAGGAGAACCAGTGGTGTGAGTTCCAGTCAGAAAGCCAGTAGGCTCAAGATCCACGTGGAGCTGAAGTTTCAGATTGAGGTCAAAGGATAGAAAAGACCAATATCCTGGCTGAAGCAGTGAGGCATGGTCAGTTCTGCCTTCCTCAGTCTTCTGGGTGTATTTGGGTAGGCATCAAATGGATTGGATGAGGCCCACTTACTATAGGGAGGACAGTCTACTTAATTCAGCACATTCATAACATCTTACTCTTACCCCAAGCCAGACTGCCCAGAATAATGCTAGCTAAGTGCCTGGGCTCCTTGTAGCTCAGTCAGGCTGCCATGTAGACCATCACACTAAATAAATTGGATAGCCTCTTCTTCTTTTGAGTTGATCCAGTTTACAGTGAAGTTAGATGGGGCTTTAGGCTCTAGCCAGGTTTGGGGCCTGAACTGCTGGGGGGCTCATTCCAAGTCTCCCGCTCATTTGTTTTCTGTAGCCTCTCTACATCTCTGTTACAAGAGGACTGCACAGCTCTCCTGACCTGGCTCTCCACAGCTCAGGAAGACCAGAGAATGAGAATTACTAAGTGGGTTCAGACTCTAGTTCTGTGGCTCCTGCAGGTTCTGTTACTGGTCGAATCTAATTTTGACCTTTAATGTGCCATTGAAATTTGAGCTGTTTTTTCTTACCCATATCTGGGCAGGGTTCTTCTTTTGTCTACAGTGATAAAAGCCATCATGTCATCCTCTGTCTTATGCAATTTTCTGAATTTTCGTTCATTAGGTTTCCTGTGTACATTCTGGCTCTTAACTGGGTTAAAATATGATTTTGTAGTTACCCACCTCATTCTTATTTCAAGAGTAGTACCACAAGAAGCAATTTATGTGTGTGATTTTTTGCATCTCACAGAAAGCTGCTTAAACCTCTGAATATTTTTTTTTATCAACAGAACTACCTCATCTATTCTGGCTGACATATTCAAGGTTTATACTTTTTGGTCCTCTATACTTCTAACTGTTTTACACATGAATTTGATATCTCATCTACTTTCTGTTAACAAGAGTCAGCTCTTTTACTGTTTTCCATGAGGGATTAACTCACACTGAATTTTTCATGGAACTTCACTAATATTTTAAATGACCGTAGGGAGGAAGATGATTTTGTAGAACATTGTCCCTCCATCCATTCTCCTTTTTTTTTGTCTCTTCTCTTCCTTCTGCTTGTCCTGACTCCTCCCCCTTGAGATGCCCTTATTTCTATCTCTGTTGCTCACAGCAGTCATTCTTAGTTCTATCCCGGCATTTGAGTCTTAGGGTGTTCAGTAACACCGCACCTTCCTGTAACAGGATCTGCTTTCCTAAGGAAGCAGTTTGGTTATAACTGCTGTAGCTGCTTCATCTACATGACTCTTATGACCCCTTCAGCTCTAGGGACCACATAGAAAGATAGATGTAGGGCAAGCAGAGAAGAAAGTTGAGAGGGAATCCAATATTTATTGCATGATTACCACATACTCCATGATGATGATAATAATAATTATTACATTTCTGAGCATTTGTTTAATGTTTGTTGTTTTCCATGCAACCTACTATAAATATGCATGAAGTATGTAGTTCAGTACCCCCCATGGGAGAGAGCCTACTGTAACCTTCATATTTGAAGGGAGAAAACTGAGCCTTTGAAGGGGTCATCTACATGCTGAAGGTCACCCAGGTCCTCGTCCACAGTGAATGTCAGGAAATGAAGCCAGGCGGGTCTGACGTGAGAAGCTGAGTGACTGCTACTACCCATGATGCCAGGTATTCCTTGCTGACCCTTCCCTGATTCTTAACAACCCTGAAGTTTAGTTATTTTTACCACCTTGTTTTCCAGATGAGAAAGCTAGAGATGGAAAATCTGGTTTGCTCTTGGTTATCCAGGCAGGAAGTGTCAAGGAACCAGGACAAAGCCAGTTTGGTGTATCTGATGAGGTTCTGCTCTTTGGGGGCTCTGGTACCCTTCCCGGGTGATGTTTACATGATAGCTTGGTGGCACTTCCTAGCCAGGAGGGAAAGCCACTTCCTGAGAAACTGCCCCATGAAGAAAGAGGCCAGAGATTCTGGGCTGGAACCCAAATCTCTGGCATCCCACCCCTGTCGTTTTAATTTCTCTCCAGGCAGTGGCCTCTTTGTCTCAAAGCTGGTGGGCACTTCTCAGTCCCTTGTGACCTGATGCTCAGGGAAGATCATACGCCAGTAATGGCGCTGAAAAGCAGTTACAAGGAGCAGACAGGCAGATTCAGACACGGGAGCTCTGGACTAAGTCAGTTCCGGGCCTGGGCAGGCTAATAGTATAACCGTGCACCAGATCAACCTGGGGATGCTGGGCTGGGTCTGCAGTGCAGGGTGGAGGATCAGATGCACCTTGACTGGCAATGGGTGAACATCTGGAACACCTGGTCCATCGTTTCGTAATTAATCTTGGTGTTGAATCTAATGACATGATGGGATTGAGAAATTGAGTGATTTGACTGGACACATTTTGATAGTTTAATTTTCAATAACACATGGTCAGAGCTTGTTCGCATAATTACTAAATAGATTAATATGCCAATATCTCTGACCAGCTGGAAGGGAAAGATTTAGGCCTTCAAAGATCTTTGACAGGCCTCTAGATTAAAGCTGATGTTCTGGAGAGGACGGGGTGCAGGCCTTCAGAGAGTATGCATAGCATTGGGGAAGGCCTTGAAAATGACAATTTTATTATTACCTTCAAAAACAAACCCTTTATGAGGTGCCTGAGTAGACTGCCAATTTGCCTGCGGATTTGTCTCCCCACATCTGGAGTCACAGGCTGCTAGAAGCCTGCTGTCCTTTCCAAGTGTGTGGAAGGCCCCCAGTCCCCCCATATTCAAGGTGATTCGGCTGCAGAGTTGAACACGTTCTGCTCTAAGGACCCTGAGCCCGGCTGTCTACCTTCCACGTTGATTCAGACTTTTCCAGGCAGATTCCGACACAATCACTTGAATGATCTGCCTGAGCAGGAGGGAGGAAGTGAGATGACATTCACACCCATCACCGGCAGGCTGTGATCAGTGGTGTCCAGGAGCCAGCACAGTGACAGTGCTTTCTCTCATGGAAAGAACAGGGCGGAGCAGCATGACGGAGGGAGGTGGGCTGAGGATGCAGCAGGTCCTGCGCGCTGGTGAAGCCGACAGGTGCTCTCGGCCACCTGGTTCTGGGGATGACAGGAAAAACAAAAGGCCTCCTTCTTCTCCCCCACACTTGCAGTGTGTAGTGGTCAATGTATAGAAGCACTAAAGCATCCAGGGACATGCAGTAAACCTCAGTGAATGGGAACCAGGTGATGTAGACATGTCTAGAAGGACAGCTCGGGATGCTCAGAGCTGGCGCTAGAGTAATGTTCTTCTGTGGAGCAGCGCGGTGGTGTGGTGCGTTTGGAAATCACTTGCATGGAAGTAGAGTTGAGTTGGGGAACATAACTCAGCAGATAGGACTCGGAGGGCGGGCAGGGTGCAAAGAGGGAGAACTTTGCCAGTTTTCAGGGCTACGCTACTGGCATAGGGTCATGCAGTTAGCACCCAGGCCCTCCTGACATTATCTGCTGTGATGGCCTGTGGACGGTGGGCCTGGGGAGGACAAGGGGACCCTTCGGGTTCCTTGGGGATGGGGCTGAGATTCATGAGATTTATTCATGTCACCAGCCCTGGGGCACGACGTGACAACCACAACTTTTGGTTGACAAGTGAAGCTTCTAGTTGTCACACAAGCCCTGCTTCTGTCCCCTTTCCCTTCGCGTGGGGAGGAGCAGCCCCCTAGCTGGTGGGTGAGCGGTGACCCCCCGTTGTCCAGAGAAGCCCATCTGTGCCAGCAGGGCTGTGTTCCTCAGGCCTCGCCCCTCCCAGGCCGCCTGGCCTGCACGCTCAGACTGCGGGAAGACAGCCTCCTGCTCTGCACAGCGCCTGTGCTGCCGTGCAGCAGGTGACCGGTGTCCATGCGCCGGGGCCTCCTGGGGCCCGTGGGACGGGCTGAGGCCACCCCCCCATGAGCAGGCCAAGCTGTCAGGAGAAGGCGGGCCTGTTTTTCTCCCTGCTCTTCTCAGCCCTCAGGGCTAGAACTACTCAGCACTCACAGATTTGTGGACACTTGATAAAGCTTTCAGGGAAAGATGGCAGAAAAATAAATAAATAAATAAAAAGGAAACAAGGTTAGAGGGAGAATGAGAGTCCCTGAAAGAAACCTACGTGTCATCACCTGCCTCCTGCCTGCAGCTGCCCCACCTACCTCTGTCTCTCACGGATGCTTCAGGCATCAGGGATGTCATCAAGGCCATTAGCCATGTCTCTTCTGGGGCAGAGAGTACAAAGCCCAGCCCTGATAGTCACTGCTGAGTGACAAGTGAAACGTTTTAGCTGTCTAGGTGGGGATGCGATGGAGAGGCTGGAAAAAATATGTGCTCGCTTTTCCATTTGTAAATTTTTAAAAAAGTGTTTTAAGTGAATTTTGTGCATGGGGAGAGAGGAGTGTTTGGCGGCCCCTGGGGTCCCCTCCGAAGAGAAAGTGCCGGTTGGGGGCTGTGGCTCAGCAGCTACCTCTCGTCTGCCATGACTTTTGTTCCTACAGCAGCCACACTGGGAGGCACACGAGGCTGGTATGTGGGCTCTGGCTCTGAGGGTCCAGGTGGCTGGGTCACCCATTCCTCAGGGAGGATTTGTTGCATGGATTTCTACCAACTTCAGAGAGCAAGACAGGCTTATTTCCTTCCCCTGGTAGGAAATCCTGTCTAATTCAACAACTACATATTGATTTATTGAACACCTATTATATGTGAGATACTGGGCCCTGTGCTAAGTTAGTGGAGGGTCTGTACTCAACCACACAGATGAGGCCCAAAGCTTAGAAAATAGTGCAAAAAGAAGGAAGGGGAAGAAAGGTGCTGAGCAGAAATTTGGGGTAGTATTGTACTTAGGTGTGCAGTGAGCCATGAGTTCGAATTTCGGCTTTGCACCTTACCCGACATGTAATGTGGGACATATTCTTGCTCTCTACACCCCAGTCTCCTTGGTGAGGCAGTGGCCTTAGGAATAGCACCTGTGCAGAGCCGCTGGCCACTGAGTGCAGGGGTGTTGTGCCCTCCCGCACCGATTCCCTCTGGCAAGTGTGGGGGGAGAGCCAGCCTCCCACCCATGGAAACGTCCCTCTCCACTGGCTTTTGCAGGTCTCTGGGCACTGCCTGCCACCCACGGGTGAGCGACCCCGTCTCTGAGGTCCAGGTCCGCTGCGCCATGAAATATTCAGTGCCGATGGTATCTGTTGACAGTCATTAGCTCTGCCTCACGTTCCTGTGCCTCACAGAGGAGGCGATTCATTAATATTTATTCATCTTGATTTGCTTTGTTTTTCTAAAGCCCATTTCAGGAACCGTGGAATAATTTTGCAGAAGGCACAACTCCTGTTCTGTATGTCGGGCAACCTACATTGCCCAAGTAGCGTCCCTGTGGGCTGGAGTCAGCTTACTTCCCCTGACCATCCTGCTGGTGCTGTGAACCCCCAGGCAAGGGCACCCAGTAACGGGGAGTCCCTGACCTGTCTGTGTTGCAAGCCTCTGTGTAACAATCAATTTGTGCCCACACAAAGCTCTGTCCTGTTCCCAGAGTCCTGAGGAAGAGTCCAGCGGCCATCTTGCCTCCGTCGGCACTTAGGACATGAGCAGCCCCTTCAGGCTTGCTTGTGTTCAGAAGCCTAGCTGCTTCTTGTCACTAGCAGCACTTGTGCTGCCCACTGACCAGCAAGCGCCAGAGAAGGCTGGCTTCCGGCCCCAGGATACACCTCTCCTTTGTCCAGAGGCTGCTCTCAGCACAGGTTGCTCGGCACTGCAGCGGAGACTCTGGCCAAGGCCGGTGATAGGTGCAAGGCACGCGCACAGGCGGGTTTTCCTGGGCAGCCTCGGAACTTCCTCCACTGCGGTGCCACCAGGAAGGGGCGTCAGGCCTGAGCGCCCATGCTCCACCTGCACCTGGAGTTGGAGGGGGAGGGGCAGAGTCAGGTCAGGGAGGGAAGTCACAGCCAATGTCCAGCATCTCAGCACAGGCGTCTCCAGCCTCTCTCCTCATCCCTGGCGCCGGCTGCACTGAGCTGGGAGAGGTCATCTCAGGGTAAGTTACAGGGAAGGCTGTCAGCGCGCACAAATGGATGCGAGGGCCTCGGCGTTTCTATAGCAATTATAGGGGAGAACATTGCTGACGAAAATAAAACCTGCGACTGCGCCTCTGACATGTGACTGCTTTATTCTCTGCTTTCAGAGAGAAAAGGGAGACAGCGTATTCTGTTTTATTCAAATTTCTCAAAAAGGGACGCAGATTGACAGACAGGCAGAGACAGACACGATGGGACACAGAAGGAAGTCTGACGTCCAGGGAGAGAGAAAAATAACCAATGGGCAGGGCTCCCGGGCCCCGGGCCTCCCCCTCTGGCCATAGACGGGGGTGGGGGGCACAGTCTTCCAGACTCGTGCCCACGCCACCTCGCAGGAGGACAGGGCGGAAGGATGGACCTCCGTCCCTGGCAGGGCCTGCCTTCCTGTTTTAGCCTCTGGGGCCGTATCTGTCATCCTAAAGGCTCTTGAAGCCCGGTGTGCGCAAGGACATTGCTCTGAATCAGGTTCCCCCAGGCTCCAAGATGGCGGTGTTACCTATGCTCCCGAGTAGGAAGGACAGAACTGCGCGCCCAGGGAGATGTGGAGCCCTGGCGAGGCGGCCGCAGCTTGTCCTGTGTGGAAAACTGCTGAGCGCCAACAGGCAGAGAGGTGTTTCCTATGAGCCCCGGGAGAACCCAGCCTGGCGGTCCACACTGTGTGGTGGGGGGGGTGGGTCCACTCTGGAGCAAGCTGCTGCCTCTTTCCAGGATTCACATTTTCTACCTACACTTTTAGGACCTTGAGAAGTAATGTGATAAGGAATCGTTGAATGATTCAATTGAATTTCTTCGAACACATGTCTATAGATGTTTCTCTTCTCCTTTTGGGTAACTTTTGTAATAACTCACATCGCCAAGTCTTGAGACGAGAGGTCTTGACAACACATTGGACATAGGCTGAGCTCAACATCTTAGGCTTTGGGCTGAGACCAGCTGCTCCTAAATCAGCAGCTGGTAGGTGATGACCAAGGTCCAGTCACCAAGCTTCACTGAGCTGCCCTCAGAATCACTGTGAAGATGGAGGCAAAGGCAGATGCAGATGAAAGTCCTTAGCCTGAAACCCACCGCAGAGGATGCACTGTGGCTGGCAACCACCGCTGTGCCCTGCAAGCCCAGGTGGAGTGGCTTCAGTCTGCGTTGAAGGAAACCCACGGGCTGAGGGCTGGTGAGAAGTTCCAACAGGGAGCACCCCTTGACCAGACAGTGGTAGGGGTCTGAGCAGAGCAGGATGGACAGGTGCTGACTGCACAGGGTGTACCGTGGTAAGGATTCGTGCTATGAACAGAGACTGTGGCTTTCAGCTACATCTTCGCACCGCTCTTTACACAGAAGAGCAGGGCAGACTCCAGCACCAGGAAGAGCCACCCCCCCCCACCCACGTGGTAGGGCACTCGGGCTTTGCGAGGCCTGACTGTGGGGTCCCGGCAGCAGGGCTGTTCTACTGCAGCCTGGTGAGAGAGGGCTCCGGGGCTGGTGCTTAAGACCTGGCACAGGTTGGTGCTGTCTGGGCTCTGGCACATCAGTGTGTCATCAGCCTGGTGACTGACTGACGGGGACACAGGGCAGGTGCACCTGCCCTCTTCACAGCTCTGTCACTCTTCTGCCCTGACAGGGGGCCCATCCCAGCTCCCCAGCATGAGAATCACTGGAGCAGAGGGAGGTGTAAAG